>LBNU01017621.1:75290-107999 GCA_014162995.1 Artemisia annua
AAGAACGATATTTAGTTTATAATTAAACTCAACCTGGTTTAAATAAGCTAAATAAGTCAAAGAAACTTTTCCACCAAAATATGATAACAACTTGTATATTATCAGATTTTGTTTCAAACAAACTCATCTTGGTTTCAATAAACACGTTCAAGTAATCTAATAAAATAACAACTTGTATTTTATGAGATTTATTCCAAAGAAACTCCACTTGGTTTCAATAAATGTGATTTCATCATGATTTGCAACCATGTTAGTAATCGGCGCACCAATTACATTCATAAGATTCACTAGGGTCACAACTTATGTTAGCATCAATTAACTTGTGAATATTAAAATACAACTGTTAAAACAATATGGTATCTAATAAACTCGACATGGTTTATATAAACTTGTACCAGATATGATTCAAAGAAACACAAAATTGGTTTCAATAAATCTCGATTTAAACAATAACATACATAATAAACAAACTAAAAGAAACCAGTTTGAAAAGAAACTCATCATGGCTTCAATATAAACTGATTCAATAAACTATTTTAAAATCGTTTATAAATCTGTTAATTAAAAATTCTGTTTAATTATAAAACTGATTTTCAAAGAAACACAATCTTGGTTTCAGCAGAAAAACAGTTTGTATAAAATCTGTTAATTAAATTCATCCGATTTGAATAAAAGTGTTTTAATTCTGTAACACAGAATCTGTTTTAAGACTGTAGGGAAACGGTTACACTTTTATTAATAAAATCTAAATTAAAATTAACAGTAAATAAATAACAGAAAATTAAATACTAACAGAATGTACACAGATAAACGATAATTAAATAAAATAATAAAATAGTTAAAAGACTTACTTGATCACCAAATCAACAACGAAGCACTAAAGAGCCGAGGCACGTGTTTGACACGCTTCCCTTAAAACAGATTCGCCGTCTGTTTCCCAGGGTACAACAGCCAAAACAGTAAGTTGTACTGTCGGACTTAACTAAACTGCCAGGAATTTCATCATAATAGATGCATATTCCTTATGTTGGAAATCAATAATATCTATTGATTTGATGTGTGAAAACTTATGGAATTAGGGCGTCTATATATACACAATAGACTCCGCCCTAGTTTACTCCTCCTACCGATGTGGGATAGAAAGTAAACTATTATTCCACTTTAGTCATGGTACCGAATGACTAACTTTGAGACCCGATATCTCATTCACATCAACTCTATTTTGGACACATAAAGGCTCATTGCGAAGCTCTCTTCGAGGAGAACGCAAACCTAAAAACTATTACTTATATATATGATACATAAATATAAATAATTGTGTCCAAATTTGGTCAAAAGTCATTTTTGCCAACCAATTTTCCAACAATCCCCCACATGAATGGAGATCGGTCGTAATACAAAAATTACGATGAAATTCCAATAGTTGAATCTTGCAAAGGATAGGTAGGTGTGACCCTTTGAACCTTCCCTTGTGAGATGCACTTAGTCTCCTAGATCTGAGTAGACGCGATGTCCTTGAACTCAACATCTGTTTACGTAGACGACAATACACACTCACACAAGACTCTCCCTAACATTGTTAAGTCCTCATAGTCATGTTCATTATGGTCCTGAACATTTGCCTGGTTCTGTAAGAGCTCTTAGGATTTGCGCCCCCCACAATTCCCTTCGAAGCGACCCCACTTCTCTCTCACATAGGTGATTTCATCTTGAATCATTAAAAACATATGCTTGTGATTTCATCTTGAATCATTATGCTTATGATTTCATCTTGAATCATAAAAGCCATATGTTTAACCTCTCAACAAGTCACATTTATTATAGGAATGGACTAGGAAGTTACAGTGTTAAGTAACTCCCCCATAGTGACGTGACTTCCCCCACATTTATATGATTAGGTTGTCCTATTGAACCCAGATCTTGGGATCTCCAGTCAACTGGGTTAGGTTTTCCTTCATATAAACTCATTCATTTAAGGGCTTTAGTCTCATTCCTTTAGACGACTTACTAACTAACTCTCTGCTTAAGCCTTTCGTAAGCGGATCCGCGATGTTATCCATTGAATTTACGTAATCAATCATGATAACTCTAGTTGAGAGTAGTTGTCGAACCAATCAGTGTCTATGATGGATATGTCTCGACTTACCGTTTTACATTGTGATATGAGCTCTGTCAATTTCCAATTGACTATCACACTTTATATAGATGGTCGTTACCGGTTTACGCCATCTTGGTATGTCCTCTACGAATTAACGTAGATATCCCGCATATTCTATAAATTTATCTCAAATGATAAATTTAAATTTCATCATAGATTTAGCTATAAAAGTCTGTTTGAAATCCTTTTAAGATTTCTAAGACACAGCTTCCCACGTAGAGTCAATACATCCGCTCTAGTGGATCTATATTCTTTATCTAAGAATCCTTATTTGCATTACTCTATCATTAGATAGCAGTTGGATTTCTTCCAAAATGCAATATCATAAGTATCATAGTACTCGTGTAATACTATTCAAGTGGTCATCACTTGATTACTGGTATATTTACTTAACCTGATTATAACTGATAAATCAGGTTCACACACGTCATTAGACACATAAGACGCCCAATATTCTTTGAGTATTCAAAATGGGCAACACCTCTACCTCTATTATAAATAGATTTAAAAAGATGTCATTGGAGTTCTAGCTAGGCCGGAATCCCCCACATTGAACCTCTCAAGAATATTGTCCTTTTAGTGTTTTTGACTTCAAAACAAATCATATGATCTTAGTTCCAAGAACCATATCGAACAACCAATGTAGTTCATGTCAAATCTTGACTCCAACATTTCATTAGTGGATTTGTTCATCTTGTTATCACTTCGAGTGATAAGTATACCATCCATGTATAAACACACGATTACATATATACAAGTGAAATATTTTGTTTCTTTCACATACATCCATTTATTTTGTATCCACGTTCTGAAACATGACGTGGTAGAAAATATAGATGTCATTGTTTGGGAGCTTTTCCTAAGCCGTATAGTGACTTAACAAGCCTACAAACTTTGCTCTCTTGTCTAGGAGCCATGAAACCCTCAGGTTGGTTCATGTAGATTTCTTCTTCTAAATCCCTGTTTAGAAATGCCATTCTCACATACATTTTGGTAAACTTCCAAATTTCTTAAAAAGACAATAGCAAGTAGCATCCCGAATATAGGTTATTCGAGTAACTCACGAATATGTATTAAAGTTAGCAAGACCTTCTTTCGTCCAAACTCTTTAATTACCTATATTGCTTGATACCTTATCAATGGTTCAACCGACGCCCTTTATGGTTGTTAGTTATAAACCATTTGTAGCCTAGTGGTTTACCACCAAGAGGTAAAACCACGAGCTAATGTATCCTTTTTGTAAAATAGAATCTATTTCACATATGATGGTTTCTTTCCATTGAGGCCATCCTGAGGAAGTTACCGTTTCTTCGTAAGAAGTAGGTTTATTTTCAACCATAAAAGAAACAAAACTAGGTCCAAACGATTTCCCGTTTCTTGCCCGTTTGCTTCTTTTTATTTCAACTTATTCTTCCAGGTTGATCTTGTCTCACATCATGGAGATCATAATCAATCTCTTGTTGTCTCTTATCAAAACAACCTTATCATCTTGATGTCTCTCATCATGAAGGACATCATCATTTAGTTGCCTCTCATCATGGACAACTGTATCATCTAGTTTAGATGAACATCCATTTTCTCCGGATAAAAAGAAACACAATTTCAAACAATGAAAGCTTTCCTTGATTCCATTATCATATCTTTGTATATATTCATATTTTCTGAATCATATCCAAATAAATGATAAGCACTACTGTAATGAGCATATCACAAAATATGCAATCCACAGTTTTAGATCCAATATTTTGAATCTTGGATGTCGGTACAGATAGACACCCCCCACATTCGTAAGTACTTATAGGATGGTTATCATCCCATCCATAGTTCATAGAACTATCTTCTTTTCCTTACAAGGGATCTTATCTAAAGGATAAGCAGCCGATAGAATCGCTTTCCCCCACATGCCATGGCTTAAACCAGGACTTTAATAACATGGCATAACCATATCTTTCAAGGCACGGTTCTTATCATTCAACAGTTCTGTTGAGGCGTATACGGAGCAATAAATTTGTGTCTTATTCCAATGTTTGGAAATGGAGACACATATTCACCTCCGATATTACTTCGAACCACCTTGTTTTCGATAATAAGTTGATTCTCAACTTATTTGTATAGATCAATCTTGTCTATATCCTTACTCTCAAGTAAGTATAAATAGCAATATTTTGTACTACCATCAACAATTACGATGCAGTACTCGCTAATTGCTACCTTTAGTAGGTACCGATTCCAAATCACATAAAACCACGTGAATCAAGGGTTTGGTTAATTTTGGTCAACCGAGTGAAAAGACAACCTTGTCAATTTGGCTTCAACACAAGTTTCACTTTTGTAATCCGTGTTCGTTTATTTAATTAAATAATGTATTAAGTTAAAATTAACATGTCCGAGTTGGCCATGCTATACATTTAAAGAATCAAATAAGCTGAATTCATACTCATTTTAATTAAAACAACTATTAAAAAAAATTCAGCGTAAACATTTAATGAAGGGCATAACCCGTACCGACCAAAATTTTGTTCAATGTTAACTCAATTTTATTTGATTAAAATAAAAAGATAGCCAAATTTATTAAGTAACCATCCAGACACAAGATTCCTACGAATCTCTGGCACATACAACGTGTTGGTTCACTTAAGCTCTTTTCCACATGTGAATTTCAACATCACATTTCTTTTCACTTACTATTAGCAGTTGTAGAGTTGCCCACAAATTGCATCTCTCTATTTTCTCCTGCTTTGAAAGAGTTAACCAAACTCTTATCATCATACTCATGACATGATGCCCAAGTGCTAATTCACCATTATCTAAGGTCGGATCCCGCCTTGGCAATAATTTTCATGTCATTCAGACCATTTAACCCATAGTTATGGGCTATGGCACATAAAATCTGAATGCTTTAAAGCATCTACCGTACACATAACTCGAGTATCGGTCTCCCTTTCATCAAGTTCGGGAGCAGATCCTTTAGATGTCACTCTTGACATTCCAAACATTCTGTTAATACAAGATTCCGTTATTAGTCTAAAACTAAATTTGGAATAATTAACAACTTGCTATATCACAATGTGTTTCTTAACAAAATGATTACATCGAATTTTGTTAAAACACTACTGTTTTGTAAGATCCATTATACAAAACAGCTTTTAACTGAGTCTTTCAATTGAAACAATTAAACAATATCGCATATTACATAATGTTTTTAAATAAAAAAAAAAAAAAATTTGTAATATGATTTTGTCAATCTTCTTTAAGAATATCTTAATAGATTTGTATCACATGGTCTAAATTCTACAATGAAACTCGACAAGGTTTCAAAATAGATTTACTCTTCCAAAGAAACTCAACAAGGTTTCTAAATATATTCCATAAAGACTCAAGAACTTTATTTAGTTTATAATTAAACTCAACCTGGTTTAAATAAGCTAAACAAGTTAAACAAAATTTTCTACCAATTTGGTAGAAATACTGTAAATATCTGATATAAGATAACAGCTTGTATATTTATCATATTTTGTTTCAAACAAACTCATCTTGGTTTCAATGAACACGTTTTAGTAATCAAATAAAATAACAACTTGTATTTTATGAGATTTGTTTTAAAGAAACTCCACTTGGTTTCAATGAATCTGATTTCATCATGATTTGAAACCATGTTAGTAATCGGCGCACCAATTACATTCACAAGATTCACTAGGGTTACAACTTATGTTACCATCAGTTAACTTGTGAATATTAAAACACAACAACTATTAAATAATATGGTATCTAATAAACTCGACATGGTTTATATAAACTTGTACCAAATACGATTCAAAGAAACACAAAATTGGTTTCAATAAATCCGATTTAAACAATAACATAAGTAATAAACAAACTAAAAGAAATCAGTTTGAAAAGAAACTCATCATGGTTTCAATATAAACTGATTCAATAAACTATTTAAGAATCGTTTATAAATCGGTTATACCAAATCTGTTAATTAAAATTCTGTTTAGTTATAAAACTGATTTTCAAAGAAACACAATCTTGGTTTCAACAGAAAACCGTTTGTATAAAATCTGTTAATTAAATTAATCCGATTTTAATAAAAGTGTTTTAATTCTGTTACACAGAATCTGTTTTAAGACTGTAGGGAAACGGTTACACTTTTATTAATAAAATCTAAATTAAAATTAACAATAAATAAATAACAGAAAATTAAATACTAACAGAATGTAGGTAGATAAACGATAATTAAATAAAATAATAAAATAGTCAAAAGACTTACTTGATCACCAAAATAGATCAACAACGAAGCACTAAAGAGCCGAGGCACGTGTTTGACACGCTTCCCTTAAAACAGATTCGCCGTCTGTTTCCCAGGGTACAACAGCCAAAACAGTAAGTTGTACTGTCGGACTTAACTAAACTGCCAGGAATTTCATCATAAGAGATGCATATTCCTTATGTTGGAAATCAATAATATCTATTGATTTGATGTGTAAAAACTTATGGAATTAGGGCGTCTATATATACACAATAGACTCCACCCTAGTTTACTTCTCCTACCGATGTGGGATAGAAAGTAAACTATTATTCCACTTTAGTCATGGTACCGAATGACTAACTTTGAGACCCGATATCTCATTCACATCAACTCTATTTTGGACACCTAAAGGCTCATTGCGAAGCTCTCTTCGAGGAGAACGCGAACCTACAAAGTATTACTTATATATATGACACATACATATAAATAATTGTGTCCAAAGTTGGTCGAAAGTCATTTTTGCCAACCCATTTTCCAACACACTATTGGTCCCAAGCACACGATTGGTTTTTTAGTCATTTCACTTTCACACTTTTCCACTTCCCAGGTAGCATTAGTTGATTTTTTTAACGACGAAGAGATGATTGTGTTGGTTTTTGATGAGGCTCTTGGTGTTAGAGATGGTGTTTTGGAGATTAAGTTTAGTGGTGTACGTTCTTAACAAACATATGAAGTTTTTCTATAAAGGGTATATTTTGTACTCAGATTTGTGTAATATACAAGTTCTTGGATGTCAGGTTGTCGTTTACTTGAATGTTTATTGTCAGGACTTATGTTGATGGAGGAGTAAGGAAAAATATGTATGGCACATCTTGGGTGTCACGTAGTAGCTCGCAATTTTTATCTTATCTTATTGTGATATATGGTAATCTAGGTAAGCTACTTAGCAACTGATAGCTTCTTTCCGGAATGGAAATTTGGACACAGTTCCTTAAAGTGATAGTTGGCGGTCTTCGCCTAGAACACAGTCGCATCCAGTTGAGGTAAATTACTTAACATCATCAATGCTTTTATTACTACTCCGTTAGTATTACAAATCTTTCAACAACACAAGCTTCTTCATGTGGAAGTACAAAATGCTAGCTCGGTTGTTGAAGTTTTTGATGCCATAAGTTACAATAACGGATCAGCTTTTGTTCGTATGCTAAAGGAGTATCTTGGCGATGACATTTTCCAGGTTGTTGAACCTATCAATTTCATAAAATGCCTTATTATTTAAAGGTGCTGGAATCTCTTATATATGTTTCTGAATTTTGATCAAGGCATCAAGCTACTTGTTTACTGAACATAGAAATCATTGAGTTCTTACATAAAGAATTATGCATGCAAAAGTGCGACAACATAAAATGTGTGGAGCGTTATTTATGAAGAATCTGGCATGGAAGTGAACAAGCTTATGGATATATCTGGCGTAGAAAGTTTAGCAATATCAGTACATTTCTAGCCCAAAATTATAGAGTTTGCATGGAAAATGATAGATGTTTACATGGAAGGTAAAGTTTAACATGATTGGACATAAGTCAGATGACTATTCGAGATTGTCTAGTGACAACGCTCATTCTGTAAATATTTGTTGTGCATATTATTTGGTTATATTTATGAACATTTTTACGGTTAAAAGGTATAAAACATGCATTTAGGTTCAGGTACCACTAATCATGGAAAATAACGAAAAGACAAAGAAAAGTCGACAAATCAAGAGTATGTGCACAAAGGTAGATTCCGTCCATAGTGAAGACCTTGGGAAGACTTTTAAAGATACTCAAGTAATAATTGTTCCCGAGCTTAAAAGAAGGATCAAAAGTTGAATAGAAGAAAGAAGGAATCACAATCGCGCAACAAACAAAGCTTATTTAAGAAAAGAAGAAGGCGCACGCAAATTAGCAAAGAAGTTTCGTTGCCAACATGAGGTTGAGAATTAGCACATATATTTCACTACCAACCTAAGGTTCACACCAACCGCAGGTTGGTGATCCCAACCGCGCAGTTGGTAGAATTTGAGTTGAATTAGCAATCTGAAGTCTGTGGCAAATGATATTACGCGCGTGTCTCACGTTTGAGCTTTATGCTCTTCTATTTGGTTTTCTGGTTCATTTCCTTTGTCATTGCTTTGGATTTTTAGTTTGGAGGCTTTACATTCGGTCCTTTCTTGGGATCTATATTTCTCTTATTGATATAAGTTTTTGTTGCTTTTAAAACAAAATTAAAAAGAAAAACAACCTACGCAATTGTGAAGAGAAAATAAATAAGAAACAATAACAAAGTTTAAGAAGTATTTTGTTTAGATCTCTCAAAGATAACAATTTCACAAGAAGTTGCGGATTTATGTCTCGGTTAAAACATGCATGAGATATTATGTGAAAAAGCAGGTAACTAAGTGTGATGATCATTTATATTTTTAAAATAAAATTTAATAATTTATAGAAGTCTCTTTTATTTTTCTTAGTTCCGGATAAGTATTTAAGTTTTACATGTCGTTGCAACGAGCAACCCTAATCACACTTGGTATAAAAAAAGGGCAAAAATAAGACTTAAAATGACTGATTGTACGTATATTTATGGACTAATGTAAAAACAATAAAATTGAACTAAAAGTGAGACTGTGATACACGTAGTAAAAATGGAGTTTATGTTCATTTCGAAGTTAGAGGTCTTATTATTCTTTGGTAGTGAAATTAGTGATAGAGTGAAAAACTAACGTGACATTGAATTGTCTTATTATTCTTGTTTGGTAGTGAAGTTAGTGATAGAGGGAAAATTGATGTGACATTAAGTTCAACTCAATGATGTTAAGGTCAAAATTTTAACGGCACCAAATCACCAATATTATATTGTCAAGGCTGGTCCATGGGCTAAATATTACCACACAAATTGGTCTTGTTAGATGGGCTCAGCCTGCAAACATCTTCTATCTCTGCCCCCTAAGGCCATAATAACATTAATTTAAATTTTAAAAAGATACAAAATTTACCACAACTTTACGAGTTTCAAGATACCCTAGCTTCACGTAAATTCATCTTTATCAACTCATGCAACCCTACTACTTTCATTTTGCATAAATTGATAACAAAATCGAGTAAGGTATATTGTTTCGAAATTGGCTTAAGATTTCTGTGGTCAATTAATAGCCTGAAAAGTCATGTTTCCTGGTGTTAGTGGGGAAACTGAAACTCTGCCAATTCATATTAGTTTGGGTCTGCATTATGTACCGGTTTGCATATGATATGTTATGCATTTAGAGTATCTAGAACAAGAAAACAAAATCGCGTACATGCAACGTGACCATAATGAAATTTACGAAGGTATGTGTGATATCGAGACAATAATAAAACCAATATCTAATTAAGCCCCTAAATATGCTAGAAAGAAAAACTACACAATACGGAGTATCTAACATGTTACTAATATGCATCAGATTATCAGCTTATAACGCTTAATATGAAACCTCGCTATAATGTTTTCATAAGAAATAATACAAAAATAAATAAGCACTTGAATCTAGTAAGAGTGAGTTAGTAGTTAGTACCATTTGATTAACGGTGTCAATTGCGTCACCGAGATTAGAAGCTTGGAAGCCGGTAGAAACAAGGGATTTAAGAAGCTCTGAATAGTTAAGACCATTGTTGAAATCATAACCTTTGATGCTAGCACAAGTTCCTTCTAAGCTTTCTGATTGCTTAAATATAGCCAAACGAGCATTGGCAATTGCCTCAGCTGATGTTTCTTTCATGGCTTTTGCTGTGTGAGTGTTCTATCAAGTCAAACTACTTATAGAAAAACACATGCATGAATGAGTATGGGCGTATGGCCCCGCTTGTTATCTGTATGTGCATGTCAACAAATATTGTTTTGTCTCTGTTTAATTATTTTATCACATGGATAATTAATTAATTACTCCGTATCTTATTTGTAAACTGTATTGTGTTTAAGAGTTAGTATTACTTTGTTTTTTTAATAAAACGTGATAAGGTTTTTTGATTGATGTTTTAGATACTTAAACTGTATTGTGTTTAAGAGTTAGTATTACTTTGTTAACCACAACCCATGGGGTTGTGTTTAAACATACCTTAATTAAAATTATTGCATTAAATGAAGTAGTATATTCTATAATTATACATATTTTTTCATTTTAAACATGGAATGTGATATTAAACATAAAGAGTTAGTGTTCATTTAATGCAAATTTTTTAATTAAGATATGTTTAAATACAACCCCATTGGTTGTGGTTAACAAAACCCATATTTAAATAATGTATCCGACAATTTAGTTCATAATAATCATATAGACATAAGATTTCAAGATACGAGACGCATACTTTATAGTAAAAAAAATAGGGGAAAAAAAGAAGATTCGGACAATATCACAAATTCACATAATCTCATTAATTAAAGAAGAAACGTAAAACATGTGCCAAAATGTACCCATAAAAACGACTAGGATTAGGTAGTTGGGTTTGGGTATGAAAGTGCCCATTTGTGTTTTGGGTGTGGATAAGGTAATAATTAAGGAGAATGTATGGATACTGAAATTTGATACGATAGATTTTGCTCACGTTGTACTATGTCGACCACAAGACCTGGATTGTGTATGTAAGGAATGGAAATATTATTCAAAATGTACCCATACTATGTCGACCACAAGACCCAAGATATCCATCTGTCAAGCCGGGACAGAAGACGGGAATATGAGGGGATGCTGAGAACGTCAAAAAAAATTAGGCCCGGCACGAATAAAAAAAAAAGTGCCCCTATATTATAATATCCATAGACCATAATCAAGTACGAAAAGCCAAAAATACGAACAAAAATCATTCTCGCAACAAAAGTATTACTTCTACATAATAAAAAAAGTGGGTTGGGCCTAGACATATAATATGTATAAAAAATTTTAGTGCCCCTTAGTGGGTTGGGCCCGGCTCGGTTGCTGATGGTGCGCCGGCCCAAAACCGCCGATGGGGAATATCATTCTATCATGTTATGGTGTAGGGACGAGTTCAAATAATACACATTCTTAAAATGCAAACCACTAGACTGAGCCACGAACCATGCAAGGGCAGTTTTGACATTGTACGTGCATTTATTTGAAACGGTTTCTAACGAATGAGTAGTAAAATATACTTGTATTTTTTAACGTTAATATTTACTCTTTAGTAGGATTGTACAATTCGACTCTCAAGCGAAGGGGTGAAAGCTACTCGACTGATGCCGAGAATGGCCGTGTCTCTGGGGAGTACCGGTCTTAGTATGAATCTGTCGACACAAAGATACTTAATTCTTTTGCATCTTATGAAAATCACATCATAAGTTCTTGAAGTCTGATGGATATGATATATATTTAAAAGATAAAAACACTCCATATAACTGTTTTATGCAGGCTCACACGGTGTTTGAATCAGAATCACCATCAACATCTTTTCCTGATTCGGGTCTTAAAGAGAGATTTAAAGCTATGATTAGTGAACGATTTCCCAAGTCACAATTCATTGTGACAACTCTCTTTGAAGAATCACTAAACAATGCTGATGCAACCTTTCTCACTAAACAAAAGCCGACAGCGTAATGCATGTTGTTAGAAGGCTTATGAAGAAGTAATCAAAGGTTTTTGTTACATGATGTTTTTTGGCTCATATGATGATATTTTATTGTTTCTTGCTTAGGCATCTCAGTATATCGAAGGTCAAAGATAGCTTTACTTCGAGCAAGCCAAATTTGCAATAAGGTGAATCTAACAATAACTTTTTAATAAAAGTTTATGCGCTTTAGAAGTGGCTATGTGTAATGTGAGGGTGTGATCGAGTTGTAATCGTACGTACCTGGTTAAGCCGATTGATAAAATATATCGAGTTACCGGATTAGTAAATTTCAGATTCATTTTGATCTTATTTTATCTTATCCCGCATACGTACGTACTTGTTTCCCTTTTGTGCTTTGTTGTTCCGTGAGTTCGGGCAGCTGTGTGCCTTGATTACAAGATAGGCTCCCTTAAACACAACTTTTCTATTTACTTATTCTTTTAACAAGTGACAGTTAATTTGAACAAAAATGATTTGTTTGATGCCGTGCGTCTATTTACAGAAAAGTTACATAAATAAAAACTCGTGATTGTATTGGATCGTTATTTCAGGAAGCAAAAACTACATTAAGCCAAAGTTGAGAATTACAGAAAGAAGACGACAATAACCAAATAAATTTGTTGAAATATGAACTTTACAAAGATGGCCTTTCAGATAGTTTGCTTGATGCCAAAGGGTGTGTTTGTTATGAATTTACAAATTTTTACAACTCAATTTAGTTTTGCGGTTTTGCCAAAGAAGGATGTCTTTAGGAACAAGCTTATGATAATTTATAAGAGTTCGAACTTTTAAAATAAACTATTTAATAAAATGAGCTTTGTTTTGCACATAAATTCATAAGAATTTTAAAGTATTATTGAAAGTTGAGAGAAAACAGAATTGGTGAAGAATGATTGTAATTTCATTATGTGAGAAATGGGTACAAGTGTGAGTTTATATACATGTTAGAAAAGTCAAAGTCAACTACTGTGCTATACTACTTGAAAGTTGAAACTGAACTAAAATGGCTATCAAACTATACAAGTTACATTTGTTACATGACATTACAATTCCTTAAGACCTTTAGATGTAATTGTAGCTTGTGTGACTGATGATGCTTGAACACAGTCTTGATATTGTTGACCTTGTGTTTGACTTCCTCTGTTCCATCACTTTCATTTGTCATAAGCTTGAGCTTGAGTTGAGGTTGCACCTGCTGTATTTCCTTTAAGTATGATTATGACGGTTGTGTCGACGACAACAACTAATTTGTAAGTTAATTTAGAGTATTGTTTACACATATGGGAGGGTCTACTAACACGTATAAAAGTGCAATCTCTTCAATTTGTAATAATTTGTAACCGAAAGATAACTCTAAACTTTGTAATTATGTATCTATTTAGGCTCAAAACACCACCAGCTTCCGTATATTAACCTTAACTTTTGATGCTACGAAACGCGCGGGTTCCAAATGTCACACCCCGCTAAAGCGGAAACACGAGGTGCAACACGATCAATAATCATCACAAAAAAGATATGGAACAATACCATAATTTACATTAAGGAAAAAGTATGTTATTACAACATTGTTATAACCGACATCGGCAACTTTAAATACAAAGTTTAGTTCCCAAAAGATAGATTTGTAATACATAATGATCAGTGGTGACATGTGAAAACTTCATTATGCAAAGACCCTGAAGAAACTTACTGACGTTCACCTGAAATGCATGAGAGAAAACGGGTCAACTATGAAAATAGTTGGTGAGTATACACGTTTTATAATATGAAAAACCTTTAAAGAATGTTCACACAACAAAGGCATTGTGAATCCACTCAGTTCCAAGCCTCGGCCATACAAGACTTGCAACTTGTGTGTTCACAACCCACTGCTAAGATAGTCGCAGGTCTGGTAGTCAAGCACAAGTGGTCAATATAGTTCACAATAAGTACCAAGTATATAATAAATCAAGGCTGCTCCGAACAAGGAGACGTTAATGATCTTTTAGTGATTCCAGCGGCTACGGTTTCGTTTTTGAAAGTATTTTCTAAATATGAAAAGCAAATTTCACCAAAGCCCCTGTATTTTTCTGGAATTTACAAAAATGGACAGCAAGTTTATATATATCGTCAAAACTATTTTTCTTGATTCAAAACTTAACCAAAACACTTTCAATCAACTCCACAAGTACTCAATCCTACCATACACCTTCTTAGGGTGTCATGGGGTCCTAGTATTCATAAAATTAGTGGGATAACAAGGGGATGATCATAGGCTTAAAATAAACTCATAAAATTAAAAGTATACTTGAAAAGTGGTATGTAACATAAGTAACTTGCATGTTTTTGTTACTAAAACATGAAAATAGATCAAGTAGGAGTATGTAAGAGTAGGAAAAATTATTTAGAAACTTACTTGATGATTGAAGAGTTTTTGTAGCAAAATACTTAATTAGCCTAAAGGTTTATATTTCAAAACCTTGAAATATAGGACTAATGGAACTTGATAAACACTAGAGCTTGTATTTTGATGATGTTCTTCTTCTTCTTTTTATTTGAGCCGAACCACAAGGACCATTGGAGAGTTTACTCTTGCTAGTTTACTTGAAAATGATATTATGTGTTGAAAAATGGAAGTATACTTGGACTTGTAAGAAAATATCTAGTAGTTAGGACATGTTTGTAATTAAATGATCATTTGAAAGTAACATGTGTATTTTCATACACATGAATGTCGACACTTACATATTTAAAGAAGAAAAATTGGATTTGTTGTGTAGAAAGTCTTGTACATTTAGTTATTAATGAATTAAATGTGTTATATTATTTGTTTTGGGTACTAGGTTAACTAGAATTAAATTTTAACAGAACCATATGAAATATATTAAAGTCGTAAAAATTATAAAATTACATTTCTCGCAAGTATCGGGTGAATAAATATTTGTCGTATTGAAATTACAGAAAACCGTCGTAGTTATAAACGTTTAACGATACGTATATCAAATAAATTCAAAACGTCGGGTAAGTTAAGAATATAACTCTTATATCATTATAACGAGTGTAAAAATATGTTAGGACCATAGTCGGGATTGTCGGATCAATTATTCAAAATAATAGCTCATAGGATAACGTTTATTAGATAGATAACCGTACGTATACAGAAATGATGCAACTCACGCATGAATGACAAACTTTCTCCGGAAGTGAATAGTGTTTCGTGAATAGTAAAATTTTTGAAAGACATTTCAATATCACAAACCGACTCCAAAAACGATGAATAGTGAAATGATGAATAGTGTTTGGTGAATAGTAACTGATGAATAGTAAATTTGAAAAGTTCAGGAAATGACTAGAATTTACGAGTTGTGACACCAAAATTCTTGTTAGCATAATACACGAAATTGTACATATATGGATGACTCATGTTATGTCTCTTCATATATTAAGTAAGAAGACCAGCAAAAATAATAACGACTTATGTTATTTCTCTTTATGGGTTAACCCGCGCGTACATGGGTTTAAAATTAATTATGGCTAAAGCTGTTATTAACATAAACATATATATCAACAAATGGCCACGACGCGTACGGGTCTACTATGGAGGATTATAATAAATACACGAGATATTGATACGTAAGATACACATGTGAATTCCACTATAAGGTTTAAATAAGAATTATGAAAAATAATGTTGTATATTACCTTTGGTCCACACTAAGTGTCCACTTATTACCTTTTTAAGTCTGTTTTCTTCAACTTGACCTTAAATATATTTATTTTATTATATAATACTTAATAATTTAAAATGATATATATTAAAAACTTAATGCCATTGCATATATATTGCATCATATATAACAGAACAAAAATATTTAATGGTCAAAGGTTTAAGAAAAAACTTAGAAAATGTATAGGTGGATAATTAATGTGGGACGAAGAGAGTATTTTATTACGTGCTATTAAACATGGATAATGTTTAAAATATGATACCAGTGGATAAATTTAAACAACATGAACTTCTACATAATACCATTTAACCAAGTCAGATCCTTCGTTCAAAAAAAGAACTTATATAAAATATTAATAGATGTTAATATATAATGAAAATTTTATGTAAAAGCATGTGTGTGCTACGTGCATGAGTTTTATAGCTGTATAAGTATAAAACATAATATTATATAATATTATAGATAAATCTTATCTAAGAATCCTATGTAGGCACATAATAAGCTTTAGCATGCCAGATAGAAATTAACATTCTTAGCCAATTTATTACGGTGTATTATAATTATATAATATATATTTATTATAGACAAATAGCTAAAGTTTAAATATATTGTGATTTATGTTTAAAAAAAACACATTATGTAAGATTTATGTCAAAGCCTTATACATGCACGGAGATATATAGTTTATAAAATATCCACATTTATCAAAAACGTTATTTACTTTTACTAAACTATTTAATGAATAATGTGAAAATGACGATTATATTTTAAACTTTATATATTATTATTATTATTTTTTTTTTATTATTTTTTTTTTTTTTTGAAAGGCAATTTATTTCACACAACCAAACCAAATACAAACACGGACGTCCACTATATTAACAAGACGCTAACATATAGAGGACCAAGAAAAACAAACATACAAATACAAACTTGACTAGAACAAAATAAACTAGGACCAAGACAAAACCATAAAATACACAGCAAACCAAATGACCACTTTGAGAATAAAACACAATGACCATTATCTCAAAAGTAGGCTGGACCCACTGGAAAAGGAGAAGCCAAAATCAAAATCCTCATATGCTACATCAACACGTGAAGGAAGCATAAAAGATTAAGATATAAGTAAGAACCAAATGAACAGCCAACTAATGAAACAGCAGATCCAAACACCCCTGTCACAGCTTGTAGAACCAAACACTCCTGTCACAGCACTAAAAATAAGACCCACGAACCCACAGCAGCTCCGCACCATAAAACCATTAGTGGTCATCTGCCATAACCGCGCCACAATTATATGGCCTCNTCAAGGGCTTTTTGCTTACAAAATGATGCAAATGGGAATCTTTTTAGTATCTCCGATGTATGGAGAAAAGTGCATTAACTGAAACGGGACAAAAGATATTAACTATGATGTCGTGTTAATCATTGTTGTTTACATTCGGTTGATTTAGGAACATGTTGCTGCCGAAGCAGAAACTGGCAAAATCTATAGGTCGAATTATAAGGATAAGAACGGGAGGGTGGTTCTCGTTTTAAGGCCTGCACGTCAGGTTTCGTCTCACTTTGCTGAATGTGATTATGTTATTTTCTTTTTCTTTGCATCCATGAGTTATCAGCTATGCTGTTAGAGTCCACTATACAAGTATTAACTTTAAGAGCTTAAACGGTTAAACCCATACGGGTTTTGCTACCAGGGGCGGACCCAAGTATAAACTTTGGGGGGGCGGTGCCCTCCACGACTAGCCCAAAAAGTTCAGATTTTAGTGTAAAAATTTTTTTTTTGGGACCTTTTTATTAAAGTGCACCACTCAAAAAAATCAAATTGCCCCCCACCTTGAAGCCAAAAATGTAAAAACCTTAGTTTTTAGTGTAAAAAAAAATATATATATGACCTTTTTATTAAAGTGAATCACGAATTTATCAAGAAATTTTTTTTTGCCCCCCGCCTTGAAAAATCCTGGGTCCGCCACTGTTTGCTACATTCAGAATAATTTATAGATTTTTTTCCTTTTTACTAGAATGGATGTAGAAACGAAAAAGATGAAGTCTATAAATTTTTTTGACAAGTGTTTAAGATGAAGTTGTGTTGTTTACTGCTAATCTAGAGAACTCAAAGTCAGTAAAAGCGCAGATAAAGTATTTGGTGTATTGTATGAAAAACGCGATATTGAATCTGCCTTTGGATCAAGAGCAAATGATTTGGTTGATAGATTTTAATGGCTTCAATTTGTCCAACACATCGATAAGTCAACAAAGGAAACTTCTTTTATCTTACAAGATCAACATCTTGAGAGGCTGGCTTAGCAATTCTATATAATCCACCAAAATTCTTTAAACCATTTTATAAGGTATGCGCGCTTAATCATATGCTACAAAACCATGTCCAAAGCTCTGAAAAATAAGAAAAAAGAGGTAAACTTTGACTTTTGGAGTCAAAATCAGAACTTTTAAAGTTTTCAAAATGATACCGATTTCTTATATAACTAACAAGAACCTTGCACTATTTGGATGATTTACCACATCTAGTCTATTCTGTCATAAATTTCGTTGGAAAGGTGCAAGAACCGATACGATACGTATGTCTTTAAACTAGCACATTTGACTACAAAAGTCAAACGTTTCATATAGAAATAAAAGTTGACTCATCTAAAACTGACATTTTTGCAGATCGTAAAGCCTTTTTTAGAGCCCAAGAGGCCAAGACCGCAAACAAAGTGAAGTTTGTATACGCTGACGATCCAAACACAAAAAGTATCATGGAAAATTTATTTTGCATGGATGAACTCGAGTCTGCATTTGGTGGAAAAGTTGAAGAAAGTT
Source organism: Artemisia annua (assembly GCA_014162995.1). Lineage (NCBI taxonomy): Eukaryota > Viridiplantae > Streptophyta > Magnoliopsida > Asterales > Asteraceae > Artemisia > Artemisia annua. The sequence goes on from LBNU01017621.1 coordinate 93,864, forward strand.
TTGACATCAAGAAGTAAGTTGAGAAAATGAAGGAAGATGATGCAAAGAGGATTATACTTAATAAAGGAGATACTTGCTTGGAGCCAAACACTACGCTGAGAAAATAAAGGAAGATGAATAGATGATGCAAAGAGGATTATACTTAATAAAGGAGATACTTACTTGGAGCCAAACACTACCCTTAAATCTATTTCTTACACCTAGGAAAAAAACAACCGATACAAAATGTGTAACGGAAGTTGAAGAGGAAAAGAGGTTGTCCGAGGATCCAAAGAGCATTGCTAGTAGTTAATTTGGAGTTATTTGCATATATATCATGTTTGCATCTTTATGTATCAATATTGACAACACAAATGGCGTTTGGCCTAATGGTATGAGTGGATCTTTATGCGCACAATATAGACAAAAACAGCAAGATTGAACTACATATATAGGCAATTTGGCACCCAAAACATTATTTCTCTAAATTTCTACCATAGTATACATTATTATGATTATTAATAGAGTAAACTAATATAACTGATGTAAGATACTGGGGCATAAACACTTTGCAAGATTTACTCGAAACACCATTCATCATATTTAAGCACTACCTTCATCTCTTCAAAATTGAAAATTTGAAATCTTCTTTCAAGTTGAACATCTTGTGAATCTCTTCAGCAGTGTTCCCATTGATCATGTCAACAATAGTTTCAGACATCACGTCCAAGACGCTTTTGATTTTGCAGATAGCAAGCAAACTGAAATGAAAACAGAAAATTATGAAGCAAATTAAAGTATGAACATATCTCGCAAACCGTTAATCGTTACACGAAAAAAATCATATCATCGTGACGAGAATTAAATTATCTTTCTATAGATATGCACTTGTATTTACTTTTGACGAGAATTAAATTATATGCACTTCTATATACTTTCGACCATTTTTTTTTTATTTTTTTATTTTCAAAATTTCCGTCTAGAAAAATCACATGTGATTTTTAAAAATCACATATGATTTGTAAAGATCAGATGTGATTTGTAAAGATCAGATGTGATTTGATTTTTACAAATCACATGTGATTTTTCTGGGCGAAAATTTTGAAAAAAAAAAAAAAAAAAAAAANTTTTTTTTTTTTTTTTAATTTAGATAAAAAATAATGGCTAAGATTGGTTCTTTGGATATATGACAGATATGTGATCTATATTGATCTCAACTCTATATACACATGCATATAATTATTCAAATTATGGGACCCTTAAAATATTTGAGGCACAACCAGAAAGACGGCCTTGGTCATGTTCACGATTCAATAACAGATAAACATATAGACAAAATAACAGCAACATTTTATTAATAGTCCATTAGTCCATTTTAGCAAACTAAGCCCACTACACCTGCAACTTTTATAACAAACCTAATGCAAATAAATTCGGAATTTGAATTCTCTAAAAATTCACACAATTCTGTTACGTATCAAAATTCAATTGCTGATTAGATGTATTATTGTTGAGACCTCTAAATTCAATTTGTTTTGCAGAATTGCTCTTGATGGATGATAAGTCTGAAAAGTTTAGTTTGAATCGCTTACGTGGTAAGTATCCTTATTTATTTGTTATAACTATTTGTAAAAAATTGAGGGTAAATAGTTGCATGAAATGGATAGTGTCAGTTATTTGTATTAATTTTAACTCTAGGTTGTTATAATGTTACGGTGTTGTTGTTTAATTCTGAGTAGGCTTGAGATTATAATGTCGGATTAAGTTAGGTTATTATACAATTATTTGTAATTGTGAACTTAAACCACCATCAAAGTGGCCTAAGGTTCAAGCTGACTAGTTACGCATTTGGGGTCCGGACACATCTTAGTCAAAGGTTTGGGTTGATTATGGAAATGGTCCGAAACAGTCACCGCCACGTGCATCAGAGTCAAAGTCTCGCCCTCCCACGTAACCTGAATGGGGAAAGCCTCATTTGTTTACCGTTTTATTTAATTGTGAAGTTGTACCTCGGATATCCCCTCTTGTTTGTTCATCTGTTTCGAACTAGCTAGGTGTAATACATTTAAGTGAAACTATATCTACATAGTGGTAGCACGGTGAAACTCCTTCGGATTTAGGTCAAAGTTCAAGTAACATTGCTTTAGCTACATGAAAAGAACAAAATATGCAGCAATAAAGAGCCGAGGCACGTGTTTGACACGCTTCCCTTAAAACAGATTCGCCGTCTGTTTCCCAGGGTACAACAGCCAAAACAGTAAGTTGTACTGTCGGACTTAACTAAACTGTCAGGAATTTCATCATAATAGATGCATATTCCTTATGTTGGAAATCAATAATATCTATTGATTTGATGTGTGAAAACTTATGGAATTAGGGCGTCTATATATACACAATAGACTCCGCCCTAGTTTACTCCTCCTACCGATGTGGGATAGAAAGTAAACTATTATTCCACTTTAGTCATGGTACCGAATAACTAACTTTGAGACCCGATATCTCATTCACATCAACTCTATTTTGGACACCTAAAGGCTCATTGCGAAGCTCTCTTCGAGGAAAACGCGAACCTACAAACTATTACTTATATATATGACACATACATATAAATAATTGTGTCCAAAGTTGGTCGAAAGTCATTTTTGCCAACCCATTTTCCAACAAGAAATATTAGAATTGTAATTCAGATTACATTACGTAGAGTACTCAGTGGCGGAGATTAGCTTGTGCAAGTGGTGCAACCGCACAGGGCCCCTCGTTGTAAGGGCCCTCTAACTTAGTATACATCTATTAATATTTATAGTTTTATATCTAAGTATATAATGTTTTGAGTTTTTAGAGTCTTTGTTAAATATTTTCAAAATTCAATATTTAGTGTCTTTGCGAAATATCAAAGAACTTTTTATTTTCCAAAATAGTTAAACTTTTCGCGATTTATGGGGGCTTCATTCGTGATTTAGCACCGGGCCACCCAAATCAATGGGACGGCCCTGAGAGTACTTGGTTTGCTTTGGAAAAGGAATTGAATTCCCCCAATTAAATCCAATGTTGTAATTCAAATTACATAACAATATGAATTGAAAGTTTTCAGTTACATTGTAATTTACATTTACAGTTAAATAATCAATTAGAATTTTTACTATTATTATTATTATTATTATTATTATTATTATTATTATTATTATTATACTTTTACTAATTAATTAATGTTTTTTTAAATTACATTATGTTGTGAGTCAACTAAACGCAATGATATATTTCATCAATTATAATTTCAACACATTCTACTTCGTTAAATTACAATTTATTCAAAATACAATGTATTCAAATTATAATTCTTTCCAAAGATTCAATTCTTTCAAAAGTATTATGCGAATCAAACGCTGCCTTAGTGTATGTATCTTAATCAAAAGACTTGACTCTCCTGTCTAATACGAACAGCGTTCGTTATCCGTTTAACTATTTGGTCTTTATGCATTTGTTAAAGAAAAACGTTCTTTTGGTGTAGAATTTATTGATACTTTTTGTTTCATCTTTTATGTACTTTAAGTTTTTCGATTTAAAGATGGGAGTGGTTATTAGTACTTCTCAAAATTACGAGTGGCACCCTTCTCATACTTTTTGATTTTTTTATTATTTTTTATTTTTTTATAATTTTGTTTATATTAAAATACTATAAACTTGAAATTATGGAAAATAAAATATAAAGTTTAATAAGTTTGTAGTATTAAAATGATAGAAAATATAAAACAGAAATGGATAAAAAAATGTGTTTTACTGTAAACAGAGTTAGTTAGACGGTGAAGGACAAAATAAAGTATGTCAGCCCAGGAGTATCAATAACATATCCCTTTAAAGATATGCACATAAAAATAATAAAAAAGAACAAAGTACTTTTAGCTTAATCTCATGGAGCGAATCAGTGAACATTTACACGATGGCAAGGGACTCTTTCGATGTTGTCAATTTTACTACAACAGAAATCATCTGGAGATATTTAAAAATAAAGTATGCTTTGAACTGAAGTCTCGTAGGAAGGATATTCTAGGCGATGAAATCAATGTTCTTTCTCACTCGTGATTCATTGACAAGAAAATGAAAGCAAATCCCAATTGTTTAGGCTGGAATTGTGATCCAAAGCATGTTTGTACAATGGAGTTGAGTTTAATATAATCTGGATCTAATGAATAAATACTTCTCATTCATTTTTCTCATCAAAAATAGGAAAAAGCCATTTTTCTTTTATCTTTTCAAAAAAATAAAATATCTTGTCAAACCCAAAATTGTAAAGCGACAAGAAATACACCATGATGACGAGAATTTTTTTATTTTTTAGTAGAAGGGCACTTCGATATATTTTCGACGATTTTTTTTTTCAAGTTTTGTTTTAGTCTTAAAGTCTTTTTTTGAAAGATAACATGTGATTTGTTATTTTAAAATCACGCGAATTTCATAAATCATATATAATTTCATAAATCACATGTGATATTAAAATAAAATCAAAAGTGATTTTTTCATACGTAAATTTCGACACTAAAAAAAAAGTCGAGAAAAAGATTCGTAGAAAGTATATAGAAGTGTCTCTCTATAGAATATGATTTAATTATCGTCGTGATGGTATGATTCTTTTCGTGTAATGATTAACGGTTTGTGAGATATTTATTATTATTTTTAAATGATGAATGTATTTATTTTTATTTTATTTTATTTTATTATTATTATTTTTTTTTTTTGGGAATATGTGACCCAACACGAAACCCGACCTGAAACCGACACGAAAATTAACAGGTTCGGGTTGAGCTAAATAGATTTCGGGTCAGGTTTGGGTCGACATATCTAACCCGTTTATTAAACAGGTCAGGTTCGGGTTGGGAATAAAATAAACGGGTCAACCCGCCAACCCGTTTAAGATTTATTTTTTAAATTATAAATTATTTATATTTAATTATACGGGTTAAATGGGTTAAAAGGTCGACCCGCTAACTCGATTAACCTGTTTAACTCGTGTAATGTGCTAGCTTTTGTATATAAAACGGGTTAAATGGGTCAACCCAAAACCCATTTAGCATATTCAACTCGTGTAACCTATTTAACCTGTCAACCCAAGTATATATACGGGTTAAATGGGTCAGGTTCGGGTTACGTGTAAACAGGTTAGGGTTGACGTAGTTGACCCGATGATTTAAATGGGTCAGGTTCGGGTTGAGGTTTTCTGACCCGCCGACTTGACAACCCGAACCCGCCAACCCGAACCCGACTCGAATTGCCACCCCTAGTTAATGTTACATAGATCTTTAGGACGTATATCTTTAATTTCATGGATCTTGTATGTTTACAAAACCATGTAATCTTTTTATATAATAAAAGAACTACATCATTTCGGAGTGTTTTTGCAAATCCCTTCTCATTGAAAAAAAATTTGGACCAATAGGAGAGCTTGATTTTGCCACGTAGGCGAAATCAAGCGACGTGATTGGCCAATAAAAAGTCAAAATTGAATTAGTTTTGGTCAAACTTTAATAAATTTGGTGGAGAATTTGATTAAGGAAAAAAAAACACATAAAAATATAGGTGTCAAATTTATGAAAATAAAAACTTAAAAAAAGATGAGGTAATTAATAAAACTTTAGTTGTTGAATTTTAAATATAGTATATGGGGTTAAGTGTAAAATTATAAATCTCCATGTTTTTTGATAACTTTAGATAATAAACAAATCTTTTATATAATAAAACAAAACCCCTATTGGGAATTTTTTATTTCAAAAAAATGGAACCATACCTTATTGGGTAATATTTTTTTTAATTAGATTCTTTTTCTTCTAAATATTTCTTTATTTGGCAAAAACCTAAACCTAAGTGAGTTACATTCCTTATATACTTCTAAATATTAGATAATTATAAATCATGTGTCTATCATAATCAACGCCATTATATCATAATTTGATATCATCGATCATCATCACCAACAAATGAACAAATCGCATCATCATGAAACCAATCATCATTGAGTACAAACCAATGAAGTTTTGCTATTCATGTTATATATGATGAGCGAACTCTTTACTCACATGTATGCGACATGGTTATGGTATCCCGCTTACACACACCCGACCACACTGAGATAAGTTAATTTTCTATCTTTTTTAATGCTGATATCATAAATATATAGATGTTTAAATTAATTGAAGGATCGTATTATATTGTTCTTATTTGGATAGTTACACGTATACAAGCTACGTAAAAATGCAAGGTCCAATCTTCACTGTATTTTCTAGATGATATATTTACAAGGAATCTAAACACTTGCTAAGAGCATAAAGCTATCTCCAGTCTACTATTGTTCATGTAGAGTGTGTCATCTTACTTTAGCATGTGTTGTGACATTGTTGGACTTTAATTTTACATCATTATCTAAAATCAATAAATAAAATAATAAGCTAACGAGTAAAACCAGTTAGGACGTGTTAATACTTAACTAAAATTTTTAGAAAAAATCCCGTGCGAGCACGGGTATTATAACTAGTAACCCCTTATAATTTATACCCCCTACATTTTATAATATGAACTTTGTTTACAATTACATGAGTATTAGTATTGGTTTGATATTTCCATCCATTAAACTTACAAAATTTTATAAATGTACGAATTAGTTTTAAGTTAAATACTTTTAAATTAAATATTAGTTTTAAACTTTCATCTATTAAAATATCTTTTTACTATGTACGTTAAATATAAATAAGAACTCATGTTATCATATTTAAAAGTTTAATCTTTACGTACTTTTTACTATGTACGTTAAATATAAATAAGAACTCATGTTATCATATTTAAAAGTTTAATCTTTACGTACACGAGTTTGAATATTAAATAGAGTTAAATTATTATTAGCGGTAATATAAATATCAAATGGTAAATACGAGTTACTGTGATATAAAAATAAATATACGTCATAGTACTTATAACGACTCATGTAATTATTATTTAAAGTTTATATACGGGTATCCGGAAAAATATTTTTAAAAAACTTTACGGAGTATATTTTAACTCCATCAACGCTCATAATGTGCTACTAAACTCGCACATAATGTGCTACACAAAATTGGTTCAATCTCCACACTTTTTTCTTCACACTTTTAATAAAAGTGTGTAAAATTTTATTGATTTATTAACATTTTATAATGTAAAATTTTACACACTTTTTAGAAGTATGGAGAAAAAAGTGTGGAGATTGAACTATTTTTTTTAGTGACAAGGTCGATGCCACAGTTATATTTACAATTTCTGCTAACTATTTTTCTTACTTTCGCACATGTTGATACTCTAACTTTTTAAAATATACATAAGATTTTCTGTTTTTAAACAATAATTCTATTTAATTAATTTTTTTTTGAAAAACCCCGTGCGTGCACGGGTATTATAACTAGTAAAATCTTTTATATAATAAAACAAAACCCCAAGTGGGGACTTTTCCATTTCAAAAAAACTAAACCATACCTTATTTAGTAATAATATTATTTAAAAAAAAGATTATTTTCTTATTAGGTAACATTTTATATTTATCCATAATACAAGTAGAAGATAAATACAAAAAATATAGATAAGAAGCAATTAACAATAGGATTAAAACTTTTAAATAATTATCTTTAATAATAAAAAACTATAATTAAACATCATAAATCAAACAAAACAAAGATTAAATTATTTGTTTTTTAATAAATAAAAATATATGATTCAAAAAAAAATTTAAAAAAACCCGCGCGTGCGCGGGTATTATAACTAGTAAAACTAAAACAATTACGCGATTGCATACAAAGATACAACAAATTGATCGAAGCCTCGGAACGTTTTTTTTCAGTTGAGCCCAAACCAGTAAAATCTGGCTCACGGGCTTATTGTTTTAAAAGGGCTTTCATCTAAGTCTTTTCTAACGGCAATGTTGTTGGATCATGGCTCATGCTACTACATAACTTCATATAATAATCTGGACTTCAGTAGAGTTCTTAGCTTTAAGTATTTTTATGGGCTGGGCTTTTGTTTAATCACTCTACAGAAACTATTTGGGTCATACAAAATATATTGGAGGAAGCAACTATTTTTTGTATGGCAAAATTTCTACTCTTAATTTTTGTTCTTTTTCTATGTATCTATTTTCTTCTATAGAATCATCGGCTCATCGTCAAGAATCGGCAAATAGTAAATCCGAAATATACATCTTACAGCATAGTGTACCAATGATTCTTGTAACTAATATTTTTGCTATATTTTTGCAATATGCGGTCGTTTCTTTAAGTCCCGGATTTTTATATATATTATAAAGTCATCAGTTAACAGCTTCTCATTTTCCGTGAACACATATATTTTATATTCCATGTAAAGAAATGCCACTATCAAGATGATAAAGAAAGTGAAATTCCAACACAGAGAAATGGAGTGCTATTGTTCATTTCATAAAGATATTTTTCGAAAAGGAAAGTTCAAAGGGTTTATAAATACATGTAGGATACCACATCATCTTCAAGCTTTGAAGGCATGGAGGACATGGCCAAGTTGCTAGATTGAGTAATTACACTTAAGCATTACATAAAGCCACGTCTCTTTTGTCTCGATCAAAACATCCAAAAGCGACAAGCAAAACTAGCAGTCTGACTTGATTTCATTATTGTATGTGATCATATGGTGATTTCATAATTGTATGTAATATTGGAATTATAATTTGGCTTGTCCGTTCATTAACTCATGATTACAATATATCTGTGGGTTGAACTTGTAAATAAAATAATCGTCTAACTGTAAAAACGCATTCCCTCGTAGAAAAAGTGGTACATTTAGTTCTCTCTAAGAGTTAGCTTGACTTATTCATCTCTCGTTTGAATTGGTATATGTAATGAGAAATGATACATGGATCTAATCGTGGACCTAATTATGGACCTAAAAACACGTGGCATCATCCTGATGGCTACAGACAGGGACCCACTTATTTTACAACCCATCAGGATCATGCCACATACTTTTAGGTCCATAATTAGGTCCACAATTAGGTCCATGTATCATTTCTCATATGTAATATATAGGTTTGCGAAAGAAAGAAGAACAACCTTTTCATTTAATGTAACATGCCTGGTCTTGTAGCTTTAAGCTAGAGGATGTAAAACATAGGTAATTAGTTTAATTGTCCCATAAAGCTCAAACATTACAAGTAGCCACATCTCACATGTCTACCGAATTTTCCAAAGGCCACTAGCTATAAGAGTCTAGATATTTTAACTTTGGTGGAACGAAATGGTTATATATATTGGTTACCTTAAACCCTCATTAATGCACATGTTATATAAAACTCATGCATGTTCTAATGTGTTACAAGTATTGTGTTGATTTAAGTTCTATTTGAAGCTAAAGATACGTGTTCACTCATGTTTCACATGTTTGTGTCAAACCCGATCTTGTTTAGAGTTGTTACCATTATAAATACGTCCCAACACAACTACATATGCATAAACTCCAATCATTTTTCATGACAATGTAACATGTCATTATGGTCCAATACTTTATGTTAATTATTGGAGTTGATTCAATATTTTAAAATATGAAAACAATGTCACATGATACTGATTATATATTGACAAATAAATGAGTGTATTTAAAAAGCAACTAGCTAGCATTGCCTAATGATGATAGTGAAGGGCTAATTAATTGTAAGTTAGAATCTAGTATTTGTCCATGCTTTGTGAAGCACAAAACATCCAAAACTCAAGCTTGAAAGAACCCAAAAGATATCAAGAGAACCACCCATGAAAGCAATCTTATGTATTTTTAATGGCCATGATAGAAACAAAAAGAAAGAAAGAAAAAACCCTAGTTATGTATGTTGGTGCTACCTTTGAGTAATTTTAAACTATATATTTCCCACCATTTATTAGAATTAATTTCGTTAATGGATTTCATCAAAATCTTTATTAAAGTTTTAGGATACCTAGTGATTGGTGCACATGTAATCCAAAATAGGAATTCTTCTTTAAAATATAACTTAAAGGGGAAGTTTATTTTTAAATAACTTTATAAATGTATTTTTAATACCTTGGTCATATCATATCAAATTTTAAAAGTTTAATGTTCGTGTAATCATTTTGTTCTATTGATTCACTTCACTTGATAATTGAATGATGCATAAATGTAGAATTAATCTTAAATATTTGACTGATAATTGACATATGTCAACCATATGAAGAACCAACATGATATTGAATGAGTCTATCATCACTATTTTTCTAACCAACAACACAAGTACTACCCTGGTTTTATTATTCAGTAATGTCGTCTATAGAATCTTAGGATAGCATGTTTAAGGTCACAATCCAACCACTTTTGAGAAATTGATAGAATAGATAGTAGCATTCTGATCTTACTGTGCATGTCAACTACAACACATCTCCCTTTGTCTTGAATTATAAAGATATATATAAAACTATCGTTATTGACAGCATATATATGTTCTTGGATTTAACTTAAGCCTGCAACCTATCAACCACAAAGAATAAGCATGTTTCCCCTCTTTCTTTCTTTTTCCCTTGATTAATAGTTTGATTCAAATTTAACACCGGTTGTAACATGATATATGATACAATAAGTGTTTATATATTGTCTATTAATAATATCACGTCAGTGTCGCGCCACCTTTCATATTCCACCACTGTTTACTTACTTTTTCTGTTAAACGTGATAAAGTGAAGATCATAAAGGGTAAAAATACCCATGACTAGCTCATTTGCTAGTGTAACACTAATTTATACAAAACACATTTTCTTTCATTCTCTATCTCTAACTATGTATGTTCACCACTCTTTCTCTCTCTAAAATTCATTTCTTAATTTTGATTATGAGACAACATTTGATATCAAGAGTTAGTGTATGGATAATTGAGTGATTATAGTTTAATTATTTGCCTTGAAACATAATTTAAAATCGGTTTTTTAGCTTAAAAATGACATACGAATAGGAATTTTTGGTTTTTAAGATTTAACGGTTCAAAATTCATTTTTCTTGTTTCTAAAGCTTCGTAGTGGATAAATTTAAGTTTCTATCGGTTTAAAATTGTTGGTTATAACTTAGATATCAAGTTTGGGACAATTTAAGTTCAGGTTTGGTTTGTGTATTTCTATCTCGTGATTGGGTTTATTGTATTTTGTATCTCGTGAGAAAATCTCGTAACGTGTCTCCACTGCTTTACCATTCTGTTACGAGATAGATACCTTATCTCATTATTCTATTACGAGGTAGTAGTGTTTCCACTACTATCTATTTATGTTAAGAAATTTGACTAGTCAACACGAGGTAACATTCTCTAGAGGTAACTTCTTCAAGAGATATATTTTAGGTTTATTTCACGAGGTGGTTATTTTCACCATTACGAGATTGGTTCTTTTTAATGGTGTTACGAGATTGAATTTGCTATGGGGATTGCTAGTTTATATTGTTACAAGGGAGTGTATAATAAATAGTATTTTCATTTTCATTACAAGGTAGTTGTTACGAGATAGTATTATCACTTTGATTACGAGGTTGTGGTTGGGTTTAAAGTTTGAATCACGATATTGTATCAAGCATTTGTTTTATGAGGTTAGTTACAAATTTTGTGTTACGAGGTTTAAATCACGAGGTAGTTCTTTTAACATCAATTATGAGATCCATTCATATCATCAATTACGAGGTTGGTTTTATCACGAGATCCACCCTTAAGTTTTTTATCACGACTTTTGTTAAATTATTGGTGTTACGAGATAGCTTACTTTATTCTGTGATACGAGATCCCATTCAGCTTTTGATACGAGATGATTTGTTACGAGATTTACTTGCTCACTACATTTCACTTAACCATTTTTCATACTAAACATTTGTTAAGATTTTGGTTTACGATGTCCAACTCTAAAGATGATTTGGCTTCCGGTTCTGATTCAAGGACTCCTATGCTAGTCATTATGCTCAATGGTCATCTCGTTTCCTAGTCATACAAGGAGAAAAAATTTGTGTTCAAACAAAACAAAGTTTGATCCTTTGTAATTACCAAGCCTTTCAAGCAAAACCCACTGAAACTCTTGAAGATTCATATCTCCTCTTTACCAAGATGATCAATGAGATGAATAGCTGAAAGTTAATTAAGAGAACAAATATTGAGCACAACATTAAGCTCCTTCAAAGTCTTCAACCCAGATGGAAACGATTTGCTACACATATCAGACAGAACAAAGACTTGAATCAGATTGATATCCACAGTTTGTTTAATACATTGAAGCATAATCAGGATGAAGTCGATGAGATCAGGGTAGAGTTCAATCATAAATTAGAAAGGCCCGTCAATGACCCCATAGCACTTATGACATCTTCAAAGAACCATCACAACTCTCATTCTTCAAGCAGGAACAAAGCCAAATATGCTTCACCATCTGAATTTGAAGATGAAGAACCCATAGAATCTGAAACTCCAAAGTCATCTGAAGCAATTGTTGAAATTCTTAATACAATGGCTTTACTTGAGAAGCAAATTCACATGTCTTACTAAAAGAAACCCACCAACAACAATCTTCGTACTACTCTAGCTCCCACTGCTACTAACAAAGGACAAGTCTTCAACAAAATAATGAAGTTAAACATTAGGGTGGTATTAGGATTGATCATGTGGATGAGGGTAAAAAGGCTGCGAACATAAAGGGTTATTATGGTTGTGGATAGGGATTGTCTCAAGTTGGAAAACCAACTTGACTTAAGTTGGGGAAGTGTGAGCCATTGGATTTGATCCAATGGCTCAAATGAAAAGAAGTTCTTTTGATTTAAGCCATTGGATCAAATCTAATGGCTCACAAATGCCCAACTTGAGTCAAGTAATGGGAGAGGATCCTCACCCGTTGGTTGTGGACAAGATGGTCACTTCGCCAAAGACTAATCGAATGGTAAAGTTCACAATTGTACGTACTTTAGAAAAAATATGTTGCTGGCTACAAAGAAAGGACAAGGTCATCAGTTGACTGCTGAAAAACAGTGCTTCTTGATGGATACTAATGACTATGGTGTTGCATTACACGCAAATTTGTTCTTCATGGCAAGATTAAAAAGGTTAATTAAGAATCAGAAAAGCATGAGGATGGAAGTGGTCTGAGTTACGACATGGATGTTGATGATTCTCTACTTAAAAGGTATTATGTGCTACTGATGATGAATCTTTCAACAATCAAAATGAATCAATTCTTGATGAAGCAGAAACTATTTATAAATTACTTGAACTTGAACCAAGCGGTTCTGAACTTGCTTGTGTTGAAACTCAATTGATTCCTAATAGAGTTGAAGATCTTCAGGAACCAATTGATATTAACATTAACGTGTTGAAAATTTTAAAATTGTTGACATGTTACAAACTCATATCATTGATTGTGCTAAAGATATAACTATTGAAAAGGGTAGGAATGCATACTTAGAAAGACAAATTAAGGATCATGTGACATATGAAGTGTCTGTAAAACTTTTTTTGATTCAAAAAGAAGAATTAGAATTAGGTTACTCTCAAGCTATTTTTCATGAAAAGAAATTGAAAATCACTTTGGAAAATAAACAAGAAGAATATGAAAAGAAAACTCAAGTTCTTACAAAAATATTTCTGATTTGAAAAGTCAAAATTCAACATTTAAAAAAATAATTTCTAATTTTGAGATTGTCAAAGAGAAACAAGCAAAAGAAGTTTCGAAACTTAAAGATGAAAATTTTGAATTTTACGTAAACTGGGCAGACTGTTCATACAGTTCACATGATGATATCAACACCTTATAAGTATTACAAAATGGAAAATCAATCCTAAGTACTTGCACAACATTTTTTCTAACTATGTTTCCGTCATTGCTACTAAAAACTCATTTCATCGGCCAGAATATAGACGGCATACATACCTTATAACACAGGAAAAAAGTTATAACTTACCCGTGCACTAAAGAAAAATAGCCTAATCTACACACTTATTTCCTCACACTTTTAAAATGTGTGTAAAATTTTATTAATTTATTAACACTTAATGCTGTGTAAAAATTGGTTGCATTAATAAGTGTGAAAAATTGTACACCAATAGATTTCACGCACTTATAATTGCATCAGAATAAAGTTCAAACTATTAAGTGTGAA
>LBNU01017622.1:8002-41369 GCA_014162995.1 Artemisia annua
TTTTTTTAAAAGATCTCGATTCGAAATGTAGTTCGGTTAAACGATTAGGAAATGTATTAGTAATAAAGGTTTAATAAAATTTTAAAGGTGTAAAATTATTTATTAAGACAATGTGGTAATGAATTTGTTGAAATTTGTGGCGATTGTAGTGAACGGGAGTATCAGAGAGGAGACGAGGTGGCGTGGTATGCGGACGGAGATAAACTCGTGCGGAATGAGTATAATCCGGCTACGTCTTATGCATTTGGTACTCTATCGTTAATGATTTTAAAAATGGAATTAAGGGGCCATAGAAGTTTTTTTATTTTGTATGTTTTGTATGACAGATAAAGTTTTTGGAGAGTATTCGGAGACTCAGGAAGTGTACGATGTGGCTGCTGGGCCTGTTATAAAAGCTGCTATGGAAGGCATAAACGGTGTGTGTTATTGTCGATACTTTAATTACTATGTACATTAATGAATGTATTGACTTGAGTTAAATAATAGTTGTTGGAGCTAATGTGAGAAATGTTAATATGCAGGGACGGTATTTGCTTATGGTGTTACAAGTAGTGGAAAGACGCATACTATGCATGTAAGTACGCTTTTTCTTTGCCGTGTTATTTAACTGCAATAATTTGAGGTTTTATAAGATTTATTGTATTCAATCTGACTGTTAAGTAAGGATGTTTCATCTGTATGCTGCTAAATAGTATGCAGTAATAGCTGTTCTGCACTTATAAAGACCATGATATGAGCAATAGCTTATGGTCTATATCAAGGCATTCAACTTATTTTGGACTTAACTTTACGGTAGATTGGACTTTGGCATCCCAGAGATAGGTGTTTGTCAAAAGCAACTTGCTTTATCATGATTTCATGAAACACAATGCTGTCTTTTCTTGCTCATTGAATTGCATAGAATGTTGAGATTAATTGTGGCCACACGACGAAGAGATAGACTAAGAAATGAGGATAAATGTGACAAGGTTTGGATGGTACTGATTGAGAAGAAGATGAGCTAGCCCTGCTAGACCTTTTTATGATTTGACTAGAAGAGGAGGTTTGTACCAAGATAGTTCTTTAGGGGAGGTTGAGATTGGCCAAATAGTTGAGATGAAGCCATGAAGGTGGTGTCAAAGTAAGCCTAGCATGAGTGGAGTGTATTAGTGTACCACAAGAGTTGGCCTTACAAAAAAGTGTGGAAGAGTCATAACTCTTGTCGTCCTGGGGATATACTTCTGTTTTCTTGCTTCTAGTTTGTTCCTTTTAATTTCTCTTTGGTGTGAGTTTTAGCTAACCTACTCACTATAAATGATTGTTATTGGATCAAGTTGCTTGCTCTCTAATCTTTATAATTTTATGGAATCATCAAAAATCAAGTAAAGAATATACACTAGCCGTTTGCAAACTGATTTTGATTATGTAAACATTTGCCAACACCATTCTGTCTGGGGTTTACTTTAAAAAAATGTGCGCTTTAACAGAAAATGAGGTTGTTGCAAAATAGTTATTAATATTTAGGTTGCTTACTTGATGCCCTCATTGTTAACTACTTGTATATTAGTTGACGGCGGAGATGATATGATGCAACTTAAATGGCCATATGTTTGGTTTTCCTTTATCCTTTCTGGTTACCTGCAATTTTTCTATGCTGTCATTAATTTCTTTACTTGTAATTGTCTTCACAGGGAGACCATAATTCTCCAGGAATAATACCTTTGGCAATAAAGGATGTTTTCAGCATTATTCAGGATGTAAGTGCTTTTTAGTACCCTTTTTTTATTACTGTCAGTGTCTTGAATATAGTTTCTGAATGATGAACACCTTGTATTTACATTTCAGACGCCAGGAAGAGAGTTCTTACTGCGAGTGTCATATATCGAGATATATAACGAGGTTAGTCACTACTTGGGAGATTATTAGCTGGCAGTGTATACAAATAGATTAAATATTTACTTCTCTCACTACCAGCGATTCCATAATATATTGTCAAGGAAAAAAATTTCTGATTGGCTATCTAGTACTGCTTTGTCATTTATGAAGTTCGTATGCAACATTGTTTTAATTGATCATGCCTCTTATGCTTCTAATTTAGGTCATAAATGATCTGCTGGATCCAACAGGACAGAATCTCCGTGTTCGAGAAGATGCTCAGGTTTCTGCAGTAGCTTGCTATATTCATCTTTATGTCTTACTCCTTTATTCTATTAGTATTTGAATCTCATTTCATATCTTATCGACTTTGCAAAACATAATATCACACCAATAATGTTGAACGAAACAGCTAAACAGGAGACGTGTTGTTTACCACACCAATATTATTATCAGTTTGCTTAAATACAATAGCACAGTTACTTCTTCACATTGATTAGTTTTGGCGGGGATAAATTCATATTTATGTTTTTGAATCGTGCTTCTATTCATTGGCAGGGTACATATGTTGAAGGTATAAAGGAAGAGGTGGTTTTATCTCCTGGACATGCCCTTTCTTTCATTGCTGCCGGTGAAGGTACTACTNCGGAGATGATATGATGCAACTTAAATGGCCATATGTTTGGTTTTCCTTTATCCTTTCTGGTTACCTGCAATTTTTCTATGCTGTCATTAATTTCTTTACTTGTAATTGTCTTCACAGGGAGACCATAATTCTCCAGGAATAATACCTTTGGCAATAAAGGATGTTTTCAGCATTATTCAGGATGTAAGTGCTTTTTAGTACCCTTTTTTTATTACTGTCAGTGTCTTGAATATAGTTTCTGAATGATGAACACCTTGTATTTACATTTCAGACGCCAGGAAGAGAGTTCTTACTGCGAGTGTCATATATCGAGATATATAACGAGGTTAGTCACTACTTGGGAGATTATTAGCTGGCAGTGTATACAAATAGATTAAATATTTACTTCTCTCACTACCAGCGATTCCATAATATATTGTCAAGGAAAAAAATTTCTGATTGGCTATCTAGTACTGCTTTGTCATTTATGAAGTTCGTATGCAACATTGTTTTAATTGATCATGCCTCTTATGCTTCTAATTTAGGTCATAAATGATCTGCTGGATCCAACAGGACAGAATCTCCGTGTTCGAGAAGATGCTCAGGTTTCTGCAGTAGCTTGCTATATTCATCTTTATGTCTTACTCCTTTATTCTATTAGTATTTGAATCTCATTTCATATCTTATCGACTTTGCAAAACATAATATCACACCAATAATGTTGAACGAAACAGCTAAACAGGAGACGTGTTGTTTACCACACCAATATTATTATCAGTTTGCTTAAATACAATAGCACAGTTACTTCTTCACATTGATTAGTTTTGGCGGGGATAAATTCATATTTATGTTTTTGAATCGTGCTTCTATTCATTGGCAGGGTACATATGTTGAAGGTATAAAGGAAGAGGTGGTTTTATCTCCTGGACATGCCCTTTCTTTCATTGCTGCCGGTGAAGGTACTACTGCATCTCTCTTTGCGTGATATTTATTTCATTTGGCCTGTTAGATCCATGTACTGCTATTTTTTTATCACTCTGCGTTCAAAAGGAAATATTTTATTTCAAATAACTGAATGTATGATTTTTGGCCAATTTAGTTGAATTGGCTATCCCAAGATGTTTGTCCTGGGAGTGGTCTATAATAATCAAGATGTTTCCTCTTAAGGGTAGTATGCATATGCATGTATAAAGATGATGGTAATAGTACAATAGGTAAGGGGAAAACAAAAAAAGACAATGGTCCCATCAAGCGAAAATGTTTCTTATATTATGGGGGTTCACACCATCATGTAACAATCCTTTTAAGTTTATGTTTTTTGGTGACAAGTTTATAGAGAAGCGTGATGGGCTGTGGGCAGAAACCACTGGCTCTACTGTTTTTCGTTAATACCATCTAATTCTTTCTGATACTTGCTGTTTGCAGAGCACAGACACATCGGTTCAAATAATTTCAACCTTCTTAGTAGCCGTAGTCACACAATATTTACCCTGGTATGTGATTCACACGAAGTTTACCTGTTATCTTCCTTATTGTGAGCTTACAGTGTTGATTGTTCTGATGGAGTAAGTTATATCCTCTAAACATAATAATTACTCTAAGTAACTGCGAAATTAACCCCAACATAAATTTAAGATCCATCTTAACAACTGGAGGTTATGAGTAAGTGGACACATTAATCTACTGTTGAAAGAGTAACAAATTTGACAACAAAACCTACAGCAAATCTTCAAGACTACAAAACAAAAGATAAATTATAATTATAATAATAATAATAATAATAAAAATAATAATAATAATAATAATAATAATAATAATAATAATAATAATAATAATAATAATAATAATAATAATAATAATAAAATTGCGTGTTTTATTGATACTTAAGTTGACTGACCCCAAAAGTTTAGCCTTTTTAACTAAACAAAAAAGTAACAACCATGTCTTAAACTTATTCAAACTTGCAGATGATTGAAAGCAGCTCTCATGGTGACGAATATGACGGAGTCATATTTTCTCAACTTGTACGCACAACCTTACTTTTTTCCTAGCACTTCTGTTAATTTTTGGATGCATCTATTCAGTCATTTTTTGTTGTATTTTAGAATCTTATTGATCTAGCGGGATCAGAGAGCTCAAAAACTGAAACAACTGGGTTGAGGAGGAAAGAAGGATCTTATATAAACAAAAGTCTTTTAACCCTCGGAACTGTAAGTGGTTAATTTTATTGCTTCAATAAAACTGCCTGAAATTCTGCTAAGTTATTTCAAGCTAGATTGGTATATGATAAATGTGTAAGATACATAACTTTTTAGGCCGTCAGGCTGCCTCCATTTTTTCATTTCGAGTTCTATTATGTCGTTGACCACTGTATCCTTTCATATGATGGTTTTATATGCATAATGTATCTGAACTGTTCTTGCAGGTTATTGGAAAGCTTAGTGAGGGAAGAGCATCTCATGTTCCTTACAGAGATTCCAAGCTTACCCGTATTCTACAGTCTTCATTGAGTGGCCATGGCCATGTTTCAGTAAGCGTTAAAAAACTCATTTTATAATGCTTCTCGTCATTTTAAGTTGACTGTATCGTTGTAGTGATTTAATATTTGCGGAAAAGTATTACCCCATCCAACTTGTGCTCTTCGTTCCAGCTTATCTGCACCATAACTCCAGCATCCAGCAGTATGGAGGAAACTCATAATACATTAAAATTTGCAAGTAGGGCGAAACGCATCGAAATCTATGCCTCTCAGAATAAGGTTTGCTATGATATCAGCTTTTGATTTGTTTGCGGTATACTGATATACACATTTCAATCCCACTTATACGGTTTTGAAACACCCTTCTTGCAGATTATTGACGAAAAATCTCTGATTAAGAAGTACCAGAGAGAGATATCAGCTCTAAAACTGGAGCTTGATCAATTACGAAGGGGAATGCTTGTAGGTGTCAATCCAGAAGAAATAATGTCCTTAAAACAAAAGGTGCAATTTTTATTTTTCTTTTTATTATCTATCACTGGTAGGCTGTGGCTATGATTTATTATGGCAAGGTTGGCTGGTTGTTCCATACTAAGACTACTCTAATTGTGAATTCCACTCTAAATTTATAATATACTAGCTAGAAGAAGGACAAGTGAAGATGCAGTCACGCTTAGAGGAAGAGGAAGAAGCCAAGGCTGCTCTCATGAGCAGGATTCAGAGGCTAACAAAGCTAATTCTTGTTTCTTCAAAGAATGCAATTCCTGGCAATGATGATGTAGGTTAATTGTTCTCAAATAATATTCCCATATAATACATTTATCTCTCACAAGCACATTTTACTGTTTTGTTGCATTTTAATTCTGTGAAATACGTGCTTGACAAACCCTCTTTTTGTTTTAGAATGGTTCTCTGCTCTTGAATGGTGACATTCAGAATGACTTAATATCCAGCAACGTGGGTAGCACTATTACCGACTCTACTCATGCGGGTGAAGTTATTAGTGGTTCTGCCAGTGATGTGAAGCGGCTAACAGTAAGTTTATAGCCCCTCGTAATTTATGTCTTTGGGTTTACATGTGGATTTTGGATAGTGGCTTGCAAGTTGCACAAGTTATTGTCTGATAGTTGTGTGTACACAGCATAATTGTTTTTCTATCTCCAGATTCATAGCAAATTTATGCTTTTGTTGTTAGTTCAAATTACTATATTCCAATTTTGGCTTAATTTGTATTTTGTTCGACCATAGGGTGGACTCTCTATAGATGAGATGGACCTTTTAGTGGAGAGAGTGAAGATGCTTGCGGGAGAGATTGCATTCAGTACAAGTACCATGAAGCGCTTAGTGGAGCAATCTGCAAATGATCCTGAGAACTCTAAAACCCAAGTAAAGCTTCCATTCTTTCTCTCTCTCGTATAAAGACACACACATGTACATGTGCATATGTGTGTATAGACCATGTCTAATTCAGATGCATTGATGTTCTAAATTAAAAATATTGTATTTCAACATCATACTTCAAGGGTGATTAAAATGAATCATTTAAACTTGTACGCTGATCATGGCGATGATATGCTAACACCCAGATAGAAGACCTGGAGCGTGAGATAGAAGATAAAAGAAGGCAGATGAGGGACTTGGAGAAACAGATTGTTGAAAGCAACGAAGCTTCAATTTCTAATACATCTTTGGCTGATATGCAGCAGGTAATATTTCCCCCCTTCGCGTTTTCTTTAAAAAAAATAAAATAAAATAAAAAATTCTTCTGTAATATCCGCAACCCTTACACCATCAAAGTTATAAATATTTTCTTTTTCTCTTGTGTTTCTATGAAACAGACAATGATGCAACTGATGACACAGATTGATGAAAAGGGTTTTGAGCTTGAGGTTAGTATAACTGAAAGTAACTATTACATCGAATCCTGTTGTGTTACGTGGTATTGGTACTTACCGTACTTTAATCCATCTTAATATCTTATGATGCTAGTTGCTGATAATTTTCCTCAAATATCATTTGTGATTGCAGATCAGGTCAGCAGATAACCGTATACTCCAGGAAGAATTGCAGAACAAGGTATATATATTAGACAGATAACACAAATGCGTTTTGTTATTGAATCATGTCTATTTGTTTTATCGAGTTTGGTCTATGACAATGTCAATTGCACATTTGTATTTGGTATAACATTTGTACTTCATTTTCTTTAGTTACACATATCAATACTATAGTGTAGGAAATGTCGTACTTCAAAATATTATAACATCCTCATGTTTCCAACATTTCTGGTTTTTCCAGTAATCTATACAGTTCAGCTAGCATGCAAAACTTTACATTTCTCATATCTAAACCGCTAATTATACCCTTTTGTTATTTTGCAGTGTGAAGAAAACAAAGAACTCCAAGAGAGAATCATGCTGCTTGAACAACAGCTGGCTATGGCTAATCAGAAGCCAATGACCTCTTCAGAACAGCATGGATCCAAAGAGTACATTGATGGGCTAAGGACTAAAATCAAAATACAGGTGATTACCACAAACCTGGAATGATTGTTTGTGTGTGTTGGTTTGCTTGTTAATGCTGGCATACTTCTAATACAGAGTAATATGTATATTTCTTGTTGGTAAAAACTGTCCGCCATATAAGTGATATAACTAGGTACCTTTCTTCTAGACATTGGAACAGCACATTAGGATAGGGTTCCAGCTTGTTGCCTTTCAAGTAATCACTAGATTATTAGAGGTCGGGTTATGTTGGGTTGTAATGGATAGTTTTTGCAACATGGCATGTAGGGGTGTAAACGAGCCGAGTACTGCCAAGCTACTAAAACTCGAGTTCGAAACTCGACTCGAGCTCGGTCGATCTTTGGATTTCAAGCTCGAGCTTGGCTCTTCATCTCGAGCTCGAAACTCGACTCGAACTCGATTATTTCCACATTTAAAGCTCGAACTCGATGAAAAATAGGCATATCAAGCTCGACTCGACTCGATTTTATAATTACGTAACTACATGTATATAAAAGGGTAAAAGTGTAATATCATTGAAGCTCGTTAAGGGCTCGTGAGCCTCACGAGCCTAGTACTTTCGAGCTCGAGCTCGATTCGTTTATATCGAGTCGATTTCGAGTAGTTTACGAGTCGATCTCGAATAGCTCGCGAGCTGTCTCGTCTCGGTTACACCCCTAAGCAGGTTGGGTTATAACACCCGAGTCAACCCATTTATGCGCATATGGGTCGAAATTGCAACATTATTGATTTCCCTTCCCTTTCTAGACCAATACCTTATTAGTAGTTCTGGTCATGGTTTCTAGCTTAAACGTATGAAGAAGGTAATTCTGTTTGCTGACTTTTTTGTTTATTGCTTCTTTTTTTTTGTTGTGATCAGGAGGTGGAGAATGAAAAGCTAAAGCTACAGCATGTTCACATTTCAGAGGAAAACAGTGGATTATATGTACAGAATCAGAAACTATCAGAAGAAGCCTCTTACGCAAAGGAACTGGCATCTGCTGCTGCTGTTGAACTCAAAAATTTAGCCGGTGAAGTCACTAAACTTTCCCTAGAAAACGCAAGACTTGAGAAAGAGTTAGTAGCTGCTTGTGAGCTGGCTAACTCAAAAGCCTCAAATGGTGGTAATCGTAAGTTTGATGGCGGAAAACCAGGTCGAAAAGGACGGTCCTCTGGTCGAGTAAACAATGCGTATGACGAGTTTGACTCATGGAATCTTGACCCAGAAGATTTAAGGATGGAGTTACAAGCAAGAAAACAACGTGAATCGAGGCTTGAGGCAGCTTTATCCGAGAAAGAAGTTTTTGAAGAGGAATATAGGAAAAAACTTGAAGATGCAAAGAAAAAGGAGGCATCTTTGGAAAATGATTTAGCAAACATGTGGGTTCTTGTTGCTCAGTTAAAGAAAGAAGCAAAAGGGCCTGTTCCTGAATCAAACAATAACGAAAGAAACACTGAGAGGCCCGAACCCACTAATCACCCAAAAGTAGAAAATGGTGAGCAGAACAATTCGGTTGTTAAAGAGAGGCAAGTTTTGGATGTTTCACAAACAGCTCATGATGTGCCTAAGGAAGAGCCCCTGGTTGCTCGTTTGAAGGTACTTACGTTGGTTCTAAATGATCATCTTATTATTTTCATCAGCAGTCAGGTGTTTATAGACAGAAACTTTGACTCAGATACTTTTTAATGGGTGAATCCGGGTATGTTTTGTTTCTTACGGGTTAAATGGATACAATAAAAAATGTTAGTTAACAAGGAAACTAAGTTCGTTAAGGGCACCCAAAATGTATTTCAACGCAAAAAACTTTCCCAGTCATTTTTTTAATTTTTTGCAATCATATTTGAGACTTAAAGTTATTGTTTTTTCTAAATCAATTTTTTTTACTACCAGTTGTTTTGACATCTAACACTAACACTCTGTGCCGATTTTGCCACCTCGACTGCTCACATGACGTTAAAGTGTATCATATCTTATAATGATTGCTCTATAGATTTTTCATAGTTCATACTTATCATGTGGTCAGGCTCGGATGCAAGAGATGAAGGAGAAGGAGGTCAATTATGTTGGGAACGGAGATGCCAATTCTCATGTGTGTAAAGTATGCTTCGAGTCACCAACAGCAGCAATGCTTCTTCCCTGCCGTCATTTTAGCTGTAAGTTGCTTCATCGCCTTTTTATTCTAATCGTTGATGCTTGTTGCTATGTTGCTTGATGGATGGTGTAAACATATGACCGTTTTTTACTTTATTTTATTTTACTGCAGTGTGTAAATCTTGCTCGCTTGCCTGTTCTGAATGTCCAATTTGCCGGACCAAGATAACAGATAGAATTTTTGCTTTCGCATCTTGATATATGCTCTTTACCTCCTTTAAAATGAAGGTACACCACTTATTTTTATTTATTTTTTGTTATTTTCTGATAATGTTACACAGTTTTATTTTGGGAGCACATTGTTTGGTTGCAAGCGAACCTAAACTCATGTGCCTGTGCATACTGGTTTTACAAATTTAAGCCTTTACTTGAAGGTGAACGTGGTCTTTCCATGTGGCCTAGTTGGTAGTTAGAAGTTATATATGGGCATAATGTATATTAGAATTATATTGTTAGCCAGATCTTTTCGTCCTTATATAATATAAAATCCTGAGAGATACGAAACTTAGTTAACAAATGTCAAATTCAGGTATAGCACTATTGCTCTGGACTCTTTCGTTTTAGTCTTGAAGACGTGTAAAACACAGGACCACTAATACTTGCTTACCTGTGTTTTTGTGTTCTGCAGGAGTATTTTTTTTGATGAAGGATCATTTGCCTGCTGGTTATTTATGGTCTCTCCACAGTGATTCTCATTCCTTGATTGTTCAATCTGTATGTAAACTTTTGTTGAAAAGGTATAGTCCTGTTGGTGTATGTATTACTTTCCAAACTCGTAATTTAAACAGTAGAACCGCTAAACATGCAATAGAAAAGAACGGATTGAGTAGAGGGCAGATCAGAGATTATAGATGAACACATCCATCTTCTGACCTTCTGTTCATTAAGTTGATGGTGGAAGTTAGGGATCTTGTTTTCTTTGGAGCAACAACACTGTATTAACTTGTATATTATGTATTGGAAGCTGTATTTTGCTTCATTGTTTTCAGTTCTCTATGTAGCTTATTCACCATTTCTGCTTGCTAGTGTTGTATCTTCATAACCCAGATGTCGATAAAGTTACCATCTCATTAGCTTCTCATGCGTTATACTCCGTAAGAGATTTGGCTAATATTACCAATTTAATATGTTGCATCACATTGTCGTATGCTTGTGCCCCTTTTTCTTAGGAATCTGAACACCGGGTATTCACTTGCTAAATTTCAATCTATTTTGATATTCATGTTAGAAGTTAGAACTTATAGAAGTAGCTACTTGCTACTTGATTAGCTCCATTGTGTATAATTTCATGTTTGACATAAATTTAGCCCCTATAGACCTAACAACGCCCATTCCCGGTTTCTGTTTGTTTGTGATTTGAGTGTTGAAATTATTTTAAAAGAAAAATTTTCTTGAAAGTAAGTGGGATTTTAAAAGAAATGGAAGAATAATTTTTTTGATACGAGTGTTAAAATTATTGGTGATATGAATGAAAAAATTAAAGGTGAAAAATAAAAAGTTATGTTGAAAGTATGTGGATTTTTTAAAAGAAATGGAAGATTGAATAGCAGTTTCAGGGGTGATGAGAAGGAGCACTGGTTTCGTTATGGGGGAGGTTTTCCAATGGTTAGGGGTTCGCAATTGGTTCACAAGGGTTCGTAAGGGGGAGGTTTGCAATGGTTGGTTCGTAATGGGGAGGTTTGCATGGTTAAATGAGCCTTTTTTTTTTTTTTTTTTTTTTTTTTTTTTTTTTTTAAGAATAAGAAGGGGGTTATTGGGAGGACACGATGTTCATTTAGAAGAGAGAATGTTTATTTATATTTTTAATATAACAATGCAATGTGAATTATTGCAAATTTTAAAGTTTTTGAAAATTTCTTCGGAAAACTCTTGAAATGTATATCGAAATGAATATCAAAAAATGGAGGGGACAGAGACTGGAACAGAGAGAACATGTATCTGTAAGGGCTTAATTGTAAATATTTTTTATTTTTTGCAAAGAAAAGTAGGCAAGTTAACTACTTTGTAAAGTAAGCATGATTTTCCCATATTTATTTGGTTGTATACTTGTATCTATAGATTTTGAAATAGTCTTTTGAGTCCAAAAGTAATAGTACAAGTTTGGATTCCCACCTAATCATAAACCCATCCACAAACCAAACGAGCATTAAGACCAATGCTAATGGCAACCACAATCACCCAACCATCGAGTTGGTGACCGCATCCCCCGTTAGCCCAAACGTTCCCCCACCACAAACCAATTGCATATAGTGCTCGGCCAGAAAACCGATAAAATTAAAGTGTTTGTGTGTGTAGGTTATGTCTCCAATAAAAAAAACCCATTTTTAACTATAAAAACCCATTTATCATTTTTTCATACTTCTCTTCTCCATTCTATTAACTATTTACCAACTCAAAAAATATCTCAAAATACTCCAAAAACCAAAACACCAAAATGACAACCAAACGTTCGAATAACAACCAATTACTATTTCATTTTACACGACCAATCACCACCGATTAATTTCTCATACCAATCAATGCATTCGCAACTTATTGTAATTTTTTTTTAATTATAAATGAAATTTTAATTTAAGAATTTTTTGACCACAACATTAGTATTATGAAAGTGGGGAGAGTCATAGATCAGTCTAGAGTAAACTTTTGTTCATCTTTTGGGAGAAAGGTAGGAAATGGGTATAATACTCGTTTTTGGTTGGATAAATGGGTTTGTGTAAATGTAGCTTTATGTGAAAAATTTTCAAACCTTTTAGACTAGAAATACATAAAGATATCTCGGTTGGAGAGAAGAGATGTTGGAGGGACGATGGGTGGGCGTAGGAATGGAGTTGGGCGAGAAATCCAAGGGGTAGAGCTATAACTGAACTCATGGAATTGACGATGTTAACTAACTTTTTTGTTCCTACTGTACATTTAGATTCATGGAGTTGGCTTCTCGATGATAAAGGATTTTTCACGGTTAAATGTCTTAGAGAAAAGATTGTCGAAGTTACTCTAAACTCCATGGTTACGGCTCAAAAGACTAAGTAGAACACAGACATCCTAAGTAAAATTTGCATTTTTGTGTGGCGGATCCAACAACGACGCCTTCTGTTCGTTTCATGGTTACATCATATCGGTATGGATCTCAAACACAATTCTTTGTCCTCATTGTGATATCGAAATAGAAACTTTTGAGCATTGTTTTATGTCTTGCCCAAGAGTTGCGGCTGGATGGGAAAAGTCTTTAAATGGTGGAACATGGGTAATTTTAATGTTGGGTCTATAGGGGATATAATTAATCATAGTGGTCGCAATAATTATAACGTCTTGCGAAAGAAATGTTGGCAAGCGGTTTGCTGGGCAATGTTGTACTTACTATGGTGTATTCGTAACAAGAGAGTGTTTCAAAATAAGATATCAATCCTAACTACAATATGCGACGAAGTTCAAGTTCTTGTGTACTTATGGATTTCACATTGAGCAAAAGGGGAAATTACGTAATGGAATGAATAGTGCATTGACCCTGTAAATGCATCCAAAGTTTAAATTTAGATTGGTTGGTTTCAAAGTATTAGAGATCGGTGGTGATTATGTGGTCTTAGATGGAGCGCTCTTATGTTTGGTTATAGTTTGTGCTTAGTACATTGTGGTGGAGAGTCTTTATGTTCAGTATTGGATGATGAGAGTTGCAGGATTTGATTTTTTTGGCCTTCGACATATGTTGTAACCTTTTTTTGTTTCATATCTTCTTTTGTATCTTTTGTACGTTTAGTTTCTACAACATGTAGATATAGGTGTAGTTGGTTTCGTTCAAACAGTTCGAGGTATGCTTTATTTTTTTATATATATTATAACTTCTCGTTTTTCTTTTTTTTTTTTTTTTTTTTTTTTTTTTTTTTTTTTTTTTTTTTTTTTTTTTTTTTTTTTTTTTTAGTTTAAGGGAAAAAAAAAAAATATTCGGTCACGATTACTTGTTAAGGGTGTGTTTGGTAGGGGGAAATAAGGGGAGAAAAATAGAAATGCCTCTATTTCCATTGTTTGGTAAATCATGGAAAATAAAAAACGGAGAAATTGAATATCTCATAGATAATTGGTCCTTTGTATTTTCAATTCTTTGATTTCCTTTCTAGTTGGAGTGGAAATGGTGGGGTACATGTCAGATTTGGTTGTGCTATACAAAAATATAGAATTTGCTCTTTAAAATCATCGTAGATATTGGTGAAAATTTTATTTTTATTTTTTTAGCAAAATAAATAGGTTTTTCAAAAATATTTTTTTTTAAAAATAATTTTTTTTATAAAATAATTTAAAAAAAATATTTTTTTGAAAAAATATATATTTTTTAGGATTGTTATTTTAAAAAAATAATTTTTTTAATAACTTTTATAAAAAATAAATAAAATTCTTTTTAAATAAATTTTTAAAAAATAAGTTTTTTTAAATAAATTAAAAAAAATATTTTTTTAAGATATATTTTTTTAGAATTGTTATTTAGAAAAAATAAAATTTTTTAAATAATTTTTATAAAAAAACAAATTAAATTTTTTTTAAATAAAATTTAAAAAAAATTAAAAATAAAATATAATTTATAAAAATTATTTTTTTTAAATATATATTTTTAGAATGTTATTTAGAAAAAATAAATATTTAAAAAAAAAATCAACAAATAATTTTTTTTTTCATCTCTCGTGTCAAGTCTTTGTTTTTACCAAACATTAGAATTGAACAAAATTCTCTACTGATTTCTATTCTCTGAATTTATATTCTTTTTTATTCTCGGTTTGTAAGCGGGGAGAGAGAGAGTCAGGGGTGACCGGCTACTGACCGCTAATCAGCATCGGTTTAAAAATAAGTTGTACATCGGGGATATAAATGCAAATTTGCCAAAGAAAACTAATAATAAAACAAAATATAAAAAAATCAGCCAATCGTAACCTATTAGCTGTAACTTATATAACCCCAAATATAAAATAATAAAAAATCAATACAGTATACCTGAAAGAACGTGGCTACTGAAAACACATAACACACAACAACAATCTAATAATAATCTCATCACCTTGTCTCTTTCTGTGTGATCGATCTGAAAACAACCGGAAAAATCTGAACAGAATCATCATCATCATCTTGAGAGATGGGGGAGGGTGGTGGTTGTTGTCCGCCGATGGATCTATTCCGATCAGAAGCGATGCATTTAGTCCAAGTCATTATCCCCATCGAATCTGCTCGTTTAACTGTTTCCTACCTCGGCGATATCGGTCTCATCCAATTCAAAGATGTATATAATATATAATTAATCCTCCTTATCCAAATTGTTATATATATATTATATGTAATTGTGATCAGATTTTATTAGTTTAGCTAGGGTTTTTATTGTAAATATTGCTTAGTTAGGAAACTAGTGAACTAAGGCGGCGAAAGCGGTTTAATTCGCTTTTGTGTAGGTTTATGTAGTTTGTGATTGTTTGGATCGAGCTTGTTGTTTTGTTTTGTGTAATTGTGTGGCGTGTTGTGAGGTTTAAGGTTTTAGTTACGGTTTTGGCACATTTTAGTTGAATTGAGCGAAAGTTGATTTATATTTGATTTTGTGGTTTGGTTGTTAGCAATTTGTATTTGGTTGTGGCGAAAGCGATATAATTTATGTTACTTTAGATTTCTTTATGTAATTGTGGCGTGTCGTGAGGTTTTAGCTACGGTTTTGGCACATTTTAGTTGAATTGAGCGAAAGTTGATTTATATCTGATTTTGTGGTTCGGTTGTTAGCAATTTGTATTTGGTTGTGGCGAAAGCGATGTAATTTATGTTGCTTTAGATTTCTTTATGGGTAAGAGATTGGATTTGTTAACTAGAATGAAGTTAGTTATAATTGAAAACGGTTTGATGGTATATAAAGTTTTTAAAGCTTGATTATGCTTAATACAGATGTTTTGTGTAATTGTGGCGTGTCGTGAGGTTTTAGCTACGGTTTTGGCACATTTTAGTTGAATTGAGCGAAAATTGATTTAAATCTGATTTTGTGGTTCGGTTGTGGTGAAAGCGATGTAATTTATGTTACTTTAGATTTCTTTATGGGTAAGAGACTGGATGTGTTAACTGGAGTAAAGTTAGTGATAATTGAAACGGTTTGATGGTATATAAAGTTTTTAAAGCTTGATTATGCTTAGTTCTGAAGTAAACTATGCTTGATTCCACTAGCAATATAATAAAAAGTTGAGCTTTTTATAGTTTACACTTTACAATTACCTTTTATAGTGTGTGTGGGTGTGTGTCTATTGGTTCTTAATTCTGATTTGTTGGTTGAACATCAAGTTTGTTGGTTTTACTCTTGTATGCGTGTAAATCTATTTGTTATGTAATTTGGTTCCTGTTGTTGGTCTAATGTTGGTTTTATTGGTGTTTTCAGCTGAATGCGGATAAAAGCCCTTTCCAGCGAACATATGCAGGACAGGTGAGATTCTTTTGTTCTGTGAACCTTATTAAGCTGATTATTGTCTCCCTATTGAGTCTCAATTTAGAGATATGATTGGGGTTTGGAATTTAAGTTCGGACATTTTAAGCCTTGAGTTTGACACATGTTAAAATGAGATTTCGTATTAAGCCATACAAAACTAGTGTAGCATATCTTAAACAATCGACGTAAACTCAAATCGAATGTACTCACATATATAATATCTTATCCTATTGACTCTAAATTTCACAAAGTGACCATTATTTGTAGTATTCAAACATAGCTAGTTATACTATATGACTGATTGTCTAATTGCATCAGATTAATTGAAGCCCACTTAATAAGCTAAAACAAACACCTCCTTAATCTGTTCCGTGCTCAATTTGACATGACAAGAAACAAATGTGTTATTCCGCTGTAAAGTAGTGTATTTCTTCTCTATCAATGCGAGATGATCGCATGATGAGGCATGTGGTTTTCTCAAAGGAGGTGGAAAGGATTAGAGTATTGTTATCGAGGTGATTTTTGAAAAACTGAGGTGGAAAGGATAAGAGTATTGTTATAGCTAAATAGTGATGGAAGTGATTTTTGGAAAGCGGAAGCAATAATTCGAATTAGAAAGAGGTTGATTGAAAGATATCCAAACACAAATTTCAAATCTCTAAGACTCAATCCTATTAGCTTTAAAACTATATGCAACAGGAGTCTCCTTAAGCTGGTTAATGCTATATGTACCTAAAAGTCTTAAATGCATACATTGATATGATATGCATAGCAATAACTATTTAGGGCTTAAAATTTTGTGCTTGCGTCATTTCCTAAACTTGCATTTTGCGTGACCGTGCTTTTGAATTCTTATTTTTTGAAGATTAAAAGATGCGCGGAACTGGCACGTAAGTTGCGCTTCTTTAAAGATCAAATGTCAAAGGCGGGTGTCAAACCATCAGCGAAGTCTGATGCCAAAGCTGACTTTAATCTGGATGATGTTGAGGTACGTACAATTTTTTAATGTATAACTTGGGGAGTGTTATTAGAAAACTAAGCTTTTCTTCTCTGTGTGGTAATTTAGGTAACTCTTGGAGATCTTGAAGCTGAGCTAACTGAAATCAATGCAAATAGTGACAAGTTGCAGCGTGGCTATAATGAACTTGTAGAATACAAGCTTGTTCTGCAAAAGGTATATCTTACTATAAAGCTACTTACGGTTTAGGGTGGTGACACAAGGTTGTATGCTATGATGTAGAATGACAAAGTAAAATCAGAAGTAAATCAGACAAGTTAATTATATAATACCTCATACAAAAGAACACGAAACATAGAGTTAGGCAATTATATTAGTATCAGAAAACATTACGTGACTGTTAAGTTTAAACTGTTCCACAGGCTGGAGAGTTTTTCAAAGCGGCACAAAGCATTGCTGCAGCTCAGCACAGCGAAGCTTCATCACAGCAGGCCGCTGAAGAATCTTTGGAAACTCCTCTATTGAAGGATCAGGTACATGTTACAACATCAACCCTGTATCCATTTTTTATCACATGCACAACTAAATCATTGTTTGTGATGATTATGAGTAGGATATAACTGACCAAAGCAAACAAGTCAAGTTGGGGTTTCTCACTGGCCTTGTGCCCAAAGGCAGAGCCTTGGCTTTTGAAAGGATTTTATTCCGTGCTACGAGAGGAAATGTCTTTCTGAGGCAGTCGTCTGTGGATGAAGCTGTTATTGATCCTACTTCAGGAGAAAAGGTTAATGCATATCTTCAAGATCTGTATCTCTACTTTGGCAATATTTTTTCCTGATTTCTGTGGAATTTTTATTGTATAATTATAATAAAAAAGAACTTGATAATAGTGTTTCTTGTGTCAGACTGGTGAAGCTGTTTGTGAAATTCTATTTTACATCTCATGATATATGCATGTGTTTTATACTTACTGAGAACATGACTGCTCCTTTGTAGGTTGAGAAAAATGTTTTTGTGGTTTTCTTTTCCGGAGAAAGAGCCAAGAGCAAAATTCTAAAAATATGCGAAGCTTTTGGAGCAAACCGTTATCCTTATGCAGAAGATTTGGGCAAACAAGCCCAAATGATAACCGAGGTATTCACCATGTATCTGTTTTACTTGCTGAAACATCCTAACCCAGGCCAAAGCCATCTCTGTTCTTCTCTTATTGTGCTTTTATCCTTCGTGTAATTCTTGTAATGATCTAGCATAGAGTACATATTATGTAGTACACGAGATATTATTATTTCCAAAACTAAGTGATATATTATGGTCAAAATTCTTCTTGCTTTATGGATGGATAGACACCACTTGTATAACAGAAGTTTTTAGTTCAAATAACACAGGAAGTGAATTATGAATCAATATATAAACACAAAACAAAAGAGACCTTCTCTGCATCTAAGACCTTT
The DNA here is from genome assembly GCA_014162995.1 of Artemisia annua. Taxonomy (NCBI): domain Eukaryota; kingdom Viridiplantae; phylum Streptophyta; class Magnoliopsida; order Asterales; family Asteraceae; genus Artemisia; species Artemisia annua. The sequence continues at coordinate 26,459 of LBNU01017622.1, forward strand.
AAAGGCTGTAAAGGGTATAATTAGGGGTGGAAACGAGCCGAGCCGCTCGTGAAAAGCTCGGGTTCGGATCGGTAAAAAGCTCGAACGAGCCGAGCCTAAACGAGCTCGAGCCCGAGCTCGAGCCTAAGTTTGGGCTCATTTAATAATCGAGCTCGAGCCCGAGCTCTATACAAAAAGCTCGAGTAGGCTCGCGAGCCTAAACGAGCCTTTGAAATATATACGTATATATATTGTCTATACGTATAAACGAGCTTAAAAGTAGTAAACGAGCTCGAGCCTTATGTAATTAACGAGCCGAGCTCTATTTGAACTTTGTTTTCTTTAACACATTATATAAATTAGTCGAGCTCGAGCCCGAGCTCGAGCTTTTCAAAATTTTCTCGAGCCGAGCTCGAGCTCAAAATATAAGGCTCGAAACGAGCTCGAGCCCGAGCCCGAGCTTTATATATATAAACGAGCCGAGCTCGAGCCCTGGCGAGCCCGGGCTCGGCTCGGCTCGTTTCCACCCCTAGGTATAATTAATTAAGTACGTGTTAGATCTGCTGTATTTTCAGCTTTAGACAAGTACAAAAGCTCTCTGTGCAAGTGCTCCAAAAAAGTTAAGCCAAGTTTGGTTCTGTTTTAGGTCAACGACTAAGCGAGTGTGAGCTCCTATTTTTCTTTTTTTGGAAAATTAAGAAACATAAGTTGCATTGTAGGCATTGTGAAATATCAGTCAATTATATAACATAACAGACACCTCTTTGGCCCTACTCCAAAACAAGTAATGTGTTTCTATTCACAAGCAAATCTGAAAGGCTGCTCTTTTTTTGGTCTTGGTAATGGTGACAATGACATCCCTGCGTAAGGACACTGATCATGTAAATTGACACTTTCCAGGTATCTGGAAGGCTATCTGAGCTGAAGACAACTATCGATGTTGGACTTTTGCACCGTGGGAATTTGTTGGAAACAATAGGAAAACAATACGAACAGTGGAGCGACCTGGTATGTTGCTATTTGTTAAAATATGAATGCTGATGACGACCAAGTATAAATTGTATATATTAGCTTTCTGTATTTATTTTCTCATATGGAATCCTGAACCTCTTTATGTTGCATTCACAAGGTTCGCAAGGAAAAATCTATCTATCACACACTAAACATGCTTAGCTTTGATGTGACAAAGAAGTGTCTTGTTGCTGAAGGGTGGAGTCCCGTATTCGCAACCCAACAGGTTTGGCGCTGTTCATATATTGCTTTTGTAATATCTAAAAAATATGGACAAAAAGTGTTTGTGGATCACCATGCCTGCCTGACGTGGTAAGCCACATCTATTAACTCTATGGCCCATTGCTTTTGCAGATTAAGGATTCACTCCAAAAGGCTACAGTTGATTCCAAGTCCCAAGTTGGTGCCATTTTTCAAGTTTTGCACACAAAAGAGATGCCTCCAACCTATTTTCAGACAAATAAGTTTACCGAGTCCTTTCAAACAATTGTTGATGCATACGGGTAAGCAACATTCAGGCACCCATACTTATCAGATACACAAGTATCGTAGTTGGTCTTCTACTTTATACACCACAAAAAAATGTCTTTATAATATAAAATATACATGTTAATCAGTGTTATGTGATAATTTTCCCACCGTGTTCATAATATGAATCATGTGAATGTTTTAACTTTATTAACAGTTTGTATCAATAACATCTAAAATCTACTCTTGCTGCAGTGTTGCTAAATACCAAGAAGCAAATCCTGGAGTGTATACTGTTGTCACGTTCCCATTTCTTTTTGCGGTTATGTTTGGTGATTGGGGGCATGGCATATGCATCCTGCTGGCATGTTTATTTTTAATATCCAGGGAGAAGAAATACGCAAATCAGGTAAATAACACTTGTTTGTGGAGGTGTTGTTTTATATAATCAACACTGTCTTACTGAATATGGAACAACTTTTTTTAAAGTTCGTGGCCCTGTTAACATCTGTATTTTGCTTTTGGAGACTGATTTGCTTATGCATTTTCATGAATACAGAAACTTGGTGACATAATGGAAATGACTTTCGGGGGTCGTTATGTTATATTGTTGATGTCACTCTTCTCAATCTACACGGGTTTGATCTATAACGAGTTCTTCTCAGTTCCATTTGAGTTATTTAGTCCTTCAGCATATGTTTGCCGTGATGCTGAATGCAGGTAGTTATCTGACTCCCACCTCACCCCACCCAACTTGAAAAGTAATAACATAAACTAAAAATTAAGAAACAATATCGAATCGGTTGTCAGTTCATTTGCTAATCTCCTTCCGTCGCGTTTTTCTCTTTTGCTGCAGTGAGGCAACCACTATAGGGTTGATAAAGGCGCGTGATACATACCCATTTGGTGTGGACCCTGCGTGGCATGGGAGTCGCAGTGAATTGCCCTTCCTTAACTCTTTGAAGATGAAAATGTCGATTCTTATTGGAGTAGCACAAATGAACCTTGGAATAATACTGAGCTTTTTCAATGCTCTGTACTTCAAGAATCCTGTGAATGTTTGGTAAGCTTATATACCATTATCTACACTAATAACAACTGTTTCCCATATCTTTTTGCATGCACCATTTATTATATTAACTTATAAATTGTATAGTACTTGAAGTTTTGTTTATTTCTTAATTATGCACTTTCCAGGTTCCAATTTATTCCACAGATGATCTTTTTGAATGGTCTATTTGGTTACCTTTCCCTCCTTATCATTGTGAAGTGGGTCACGGGTTCACAAGCTGATCTATACCATGTGATGATATACATGTTCCTTAGCCCCACTGATGATCTTGGTGACAACCAGCTTTTTCCACACCAGAAGACTGTTCAGGTTTGATTCTTCTAACATCTCCATTTTTTGTTTGCTTCTTCATGTTTGCTTCTTTCATATTACTCAACTAATACAAGCTGTTTCATTACCAGCTTGTACTTCTATTGCTATCTCTAATTGCTGTCCCATGGATGCTACTACCTAAGCCTTTCATTTTGAAGGCACAACATAACAGGGTATGTCTTTCTTACCCACCACCTCAAACGTTACAGTTTTATAAACTCAGTGTGTGATGATCATAATACCTTACTTATTCTGTTTCGCGCCATGGTTTTATGTCTTTGCAGACACATCAAGGTCAGTCTTACACACCCCTTGAGGGCACAGATGAATCCTTGCAGGTGGAGGCAGCTCATGATCCACACGGTCATGAGGAATTTGAGTTCAGTGAAGTATTTGTTCACCAACTCATCCATACAATAGAGTTTGTACTTGGGGCAGTATCAAATACAGCTTCATACCTTCGTTTATGGGCACTCAGGTATTCAGCTAAAACATTTAATTTTCTCTCGAAACATGTCAATATAGTTTGTATCCTATTTCAGGAAGTGTATTACTAATGTACTGTAAAACTTAAAATGGTGAGTTCATCCCCCATCATATCAGACCAATAAAATTTCAGGGCTAAGTATTAGGCATGTGATCTGCGTTTATTAAGATAATTCTATATTCCTACTTTGTATTAATTTTCCTAGTTACAAAGTAGCATCGTTTGTTATCATTTTGGAATTTTCATTTTCAATGTTGATTACGTATATTTCTATGAAGTTACCGAATGCTGACTTTTACTCCCCTATATCCAAACTGTTTTGCAATAGTATATATACTGAAAGTGCACTTTTCTTTCAGCTTGGCACATTCGGAGTTGTCAACCGTGTTTTATGAGAAGGTTCTTCTTCTTGCTTGGGGGTAAGTTGCTTCTGCTTATGTCTTTTATCTTGTTATGGAGTTTGTGTTATTTACCATTGCTCTTACGACCATCATTCTATAATTTTAGGAATACAAAATAAAAAACTTTTTAGATTAAATAAGCTGTTTGTTTTGTTTAGTGTTTGAAGGAACACATACATCCTTCTTTCTGTCGGTATACTTCAAATGTTTTTGGTATGAACATTGAGAAGACCCCATGCATATTTCTAATAATATACAATGGTTTTAGGTATAGGTTGCAATTTCAGTCTTTTTATGCATAACCCTCCAATGGGTCAAAAATTTTAAAATTGATAAAAATGGAATGGGTCAAATGCCATTTAAAATGCTGCATAAACTTCCTTAACTGTTTTGACGCGTTCTAAAAAGTTACCTATTTTGACTAAGCCCATTTCTCTTAGCAATCACAATAATAAGATATATCTGAGTANTGTTTCCCATATCTTTTTGCATGCACCATTTATTATATTAACTTATAAATTGTATAGTACTTGAAGTTTTGTTTATTTCTTAATTATGCACTTTCCAGGTTCCAATTTATTCCACAGATGATCTTTTTGAATGGTCTATTTGGTTACCTTTCCCTCCTTATCATTGTGAAGTGGGTCACGGGTTCACAAGCTGATCTATACCATGTGATGATATACATGTTCCTTAGCCCCACTGATGATCTTGGTGACAACCAGCTTTTTCCACACCAGAAGACTGTTCAGGTTTGATTCTTCTAACATCTCCATTTTTTGTTTGCTTCTTCATGTTTAATCATAAGCATAACAATAACTAAATAAGGTCTTTCATATTACTCAACTAATACAAGCTGTTTCATTACCAGCTTGTACTTCTATTGCTATCTCTAATTGCTGTCCCATGGATGCTACTCCCCAAGCCTTTCATTTTGAAGGCACAACATAACAGGGTATTTCTTTCTTTCCCACCACCTCAAACATGACAGTTTTATTAACTCAGTGTGTCATGATCATGTTACCTTACTTTTTCTGTTTTGCACCATGTTTTTATGTCTTTGCAGACACATCAAGGTCAGTCTTACACACCCCTTGAGGGCACAGATGAATCCTTGCAGGTGGAGGCAGCTCATGATCCACACGGTCATGAGGAATTTGAGTTCAGTGAAGTATTTGTTCATCAACTCATCCATACAATAGAGTTTGTACTTGGGGCAGTATCAAATACAGCTTCGTACCTTCGTTTATGGGCACTCAGGTATTCAGCCAAAACATTTAATTTTCTCTCGAAACATGTCAATATAGTTTGTATCCTATTTCTGGAAGTGATATTACTAATGTACTTTAAAACTTAAAATGGTCGGTTCATCCCCCATCATATCAAACCAATAAAAAATCAGGGCTAAGGATAAGGGCTTGTGACCTGCGTTTATTAAGATAATTTTATATTCCTACTGTGTATTAATTTTCCTAGTTACAAAGATGTTATCATTTTGGAATTTTCAGTTTCAATGTTGATTATGTATATTTCTATCAATGCTGAATTTTACTCCCCTATATCCAACCTGTCGTGCAATAGTATTTACTGAAAGTGCACTTTTCTTTCAGCTTGGCACATTCGGAGTTGTCAACCGTGTTTTATGAGAAGGTTCTTCTTCTTGCTTGGGGGTAAGTCACTTCTACTTATGTCTTTTATCTTGTTATGGAGTTTGTGTTATTTACCGTTGCTCTTATGACCATCATTCTATAAATTTAGGAATACAAAATAAAAAACTTTTTAGATTAAATAAGCTGTTTGTTTTGTTTAGCGTTTGAAGGAACACATACATCCTTCTTTCTATCGGTATACTTCAAATGTTTTTGGTATGAACATTGCATATTTCTAATAATATACAATGGCTTTAGGTATAGGTTGCAATTTCAGTCCTTTTATGCACAACCCTCCAATGGGTCAAAAATTTTAAAATTGATAAAAATGGAATGGGTCAAATACTCAAATGCCATTTAAAATGCTGCATAAACTTCCTGAAACTGTTTTGACGCGTTCTAAAAAGTTACCTGTTTTGACTAAGCCCGTTTCTCTTAGCAATCACAATAATAAGACATATCTGACTTCTGATTGTTCCTTAACATTTTCTCAACTCCCACAGGTATAATAACGTCATTATCCTTATTGTGGGCATCATCGTGTTCGTATTTGCAACTGTTGGAGTGTTGCTAGTAATGGAAACACTTAGTGCCTTCCTACATGCACTAAGGCTTCATTGGGTAGAATTCCAAAACAAGTTTTATGAAGGAGACGGGTACAAGTTTGCACCTTTCTCGTTTGCATTATTGGGTGATGAAGAGGAATGATCTAATCACCATCTCTAAATAAAGAAAAAGGTTCATCATTCAGTATTCATGCTGTTTGTGCATATTTGCATGTGTAATTTTCCTATATCGTCCTCTTTGATTTAAACCATATTTATTTGGATGAGAATTGAGATGTATCCACTGCTGAGCACTGCTTTCAACCATTTTTTATTTACAATAAGCATGTTAGTGAAAGCATGTGCCTTTTGGTTACTGTGATTTGAAATCACAATTTGTATTGATGACCTTTTGGTAATAAAGATTTGTTGTTTATTGTTTGAAAATATTCATGCGGTTAAACCAACAACTGTTGAAGAGTATGCCATGTGTGGGAGTAAAACACGGTTATTTGATCATAGATCTATGTTCGCTCACTCTTTACATCGTGTTTGGTTGTTGAAGCCCTCTTGATTTACTTTATAAATGGTATGTAGAAGAGGGCTTACGCTCTTCACGTCATCCGGGGTGGATGAGTTTTTGACTGGGATGTATGCACCTTAACCGGAGTATGCTTTGCTGTTTCTGAACCTTTTCCCTGTCCAACCTCAAGATGTTTTACTTAGCGAGGTTAGAACCTGACTACTTCTGTGAAAACATCAAAATGTACCAACACAAGCTACCTTGGTGATGGTTATTTGATTTCTTTTAAATAACACTGTAAATTGATGGAATCCGTCATCTTACCGTTTCACTAGAAAAGAAGAAAAATTGTAACCTTAATTGTAAATGATATTATCAAATGTAGCAACTTTCGAAAATGAAAACTTTGGGAAAAGTCATCTAAGGTTGGGCACTGAAGTAGTATGTAAAAATATAGCATATTGACATGATTAATTGATAAATGCTTATTTATGTCTACTTATGTTTTAGCATATTGCTGGTAACAATAGATGATCTCATTTATTTACAAACCAATAAGTCAATGTCACATACATCTAGACGCAAAATTAGTCATATGTTTGTCTCTCAATCATTTTCGTAAAAATATACTCGGTATATCTTCAAGGTTATTGAGTAATATAAGTACACCTAAAACTCGGGAAAAAGGCATGTAAGGTTGTTTATTGTTGTTAAAAATTTAGACATTTCGCACATCTCTTATATAATAAAAGAAGATACAAAACGACTTTTTCTGTTAATCAATGGGAGAGCTTAATTTAAAATTTGAGCTTTTTAATTAGTGAATAAAAATCAAAATCGACTTCAATTTGGTCAAACACATCAAAATTTAATCTAACAAAATAAATATGTATAAAAAACACATGTGTCGATTCTATAAAAAAATAATTTAAAAAAGGGTAATTAATAAGAATTTAGGTGTTAAATTTTAAATAAATTATAAGGACTTAAGTAAAATTATCAGTTTTCGTGTTTCTTTATAACTTTATAAATTTAATAAATACCCCTATAATGTATGTAGTTTTTTTCCCTCCTTTAAAAACATACACATTGTTGTTACTAACAATTATTATTATCATAATATATTAAATTAATGTATATGCACGGAATAATATATATCAAAATGAAAGTACGAGTTATTTTAATATGTAAATTTTTACATGAGGTTGTACATATATGAATGACTTATTTTATTCCTCTTCAAGAGATTTAATAACATCTTAATTATTTCTCTTTATAAGTTTAACCCGAACGTACACGGATTTAAAAATTAAATACAGCTAAAATATTGTTAACGGGAATATAAATATCAAAATGAAGGCATAGATCCGCAATAAATAGACGATATCGTACATTTATTGTTGCCTGTTTGCCTTCAATTGCTTTATGTTAATTCAATTTATACAAATACCAAATCGTTTAGGTTCTAGGATATCGTACATATATCAATGACACATATAATTCCTCTTTGAAGGTTAAATAAAGATATTCGGAAAAACATTTTTCAAAGGTCATTCCGTGCTATTTAATACGCATAATGTCTAGAACATGATATTAATTGTTAAATTAAAAAAAAAAAAAAAAAAAAAAAAAATCAACCTCAACATCATTTAAGTTAAACAAAGCCAAATACTTCATTCAACAAACATATATACAAAATTTTATTCGATATTCATATTGAAAATTTTATGTAAAAACTCGCGAATGCATTGATATTGTAACTATATATACGGAGTAATTAATTTTACATAACTTTATAGAAAACTTTTATTTAACATCCCGTGATTTTTACATTTCATACATAAATCTTAGAAAGTAACTATTGGTTGATATTTTTGTTTCCATTTTTGGTATTAATACAATATAGGTTTCGTCTAATTGATGCTCATGTGCTTCACCCGTTAAGGATAATTAGTTTAACTTCTCTAAAGGCATTTTTTTTTTTTCTTTTGTCCACTTTAAGTTACGTTGGTTGTTGGTTTCATTTGCATAGGACATTGGTATAGTGCAAATAAGCAATTCTAGTTCCTAAATATAATAATCAAAACTATTTATCTGATTATTTTTTGCACGCACAAGGTTCAGTAAATACAAAATAATTTTCTCAAACACCTTTGTTATGATACATCTTTCATAAAAATAAAACCAAAAGACATATTTTATATTTCATTGGTATGCCGTATGCTTACTTTTATGCTCAATATGCTAGTCAAATCAATGTTACACATAAGTTGTTCATCTCTTCCTCATGACTGTAACATTTGATTTTGCAATGTGTTATTTTGTCCTTATTAGGCATGAAACATGCCAATTAGCATACCAATTACTACTTTTCATGAAATACACTATTCATAAAATGCTCAAATATTTTATATTTTGTCAAAATACATTTTTTGTATGTGCCAATTCTGGGACATCTTACAAGTTTTTATAAAGGGTTTATCGTGCTATGGTGGCACAAATTTAGAGAATTAAATGAACACATTTGATTTTTTTAAATAATTTTATTTTTATATAAAAGCTCGCATATGTATGCTTGGTGTAGTGACTTGCGATTTTCGTGCTTGTGAGTTTCTAATTTTGATTTACTTATTAAATTTTAGAATTTACTTCCTTTTTAATTATCCTATCGTAAGGTAGGAGATAGGATCAAATACATTTACCGAATCTATTAAACATTAGACAATTAAAAAGAAAANCATCCGACATTGGTATAGTGCAAATAAGCAATTCTAGTTCCTAAATATAATAATCAAAACTATTTATCTGATTATTTTTTGCACGCACAAGGTTCAGTAAATACAAAATAATTTTCTCAAACACCTTTGTTATGATACATCTTTCATAAAAATAAAACCAAAAGACATATTTTATATTTCATTGGTATGCCGTATGCTTACTTTTATGCAATATGCTAGTCAAATCAATGTTACACATAAGTTGTTCATCTCTTCCTCATGACTGTAACATTTGATTTTGCAATGTGTTATTTTGTCCTTATTAGGCATGAAACATGCCAATTAGCATACCAATTACTACTTTTCATGAAATACACTATTCATAAAATGCTCAAATATTTTATATTTTGTCAAAATACATTTTTTGTATGTGCCAATTCTGGGACCTCTTACAAGTTTTTATAAAGGGTTTATCGTGCTATGGTGGCACAAATTTAGAGAATTAAATGAACACATTTGATTTTTTTAAATAATTTTATTTTTATATAAAAGCTCGCATATGTATGCTTGGTGTAGTGACTTGCGATTTTCGTGCTTGTGAGTTTCTAATTTTGATTTACTTATTAAATTTTAGAATTTACTTCCTTTTTAATTATCCTATCGTAAGGTAGGAGATAGGATCAAATACATTTACCGAATCTATTAAACATTAGACAATTAAAAAGAAAATAATTTTAGGTTCAAACCTTATTAGTGTTAGAAATTGAAGTTAAGATGTGATAATAATCTTAGATATGTGACTGAATCGTGTATAATTTACATTTCAAATAAACTATTTCGACACTTATTATCTAAGTTATATATACGAAATCTCTATTAGGATAAGATGATCAAAACATTCTGTTTCTAGGCACATAAGACAGAGCAAAATAAAGAGAATTGAGTGTTTTTCGTTAATGACAAATGAGATAAAAAAAAAACTTCTGTTATTAACAGATGGCGGCTAAGACAATTAATAGTTAAAAACGGTTGGATCCCAACAGTCACTGTTGGCCAAAAAGGGGCGGCTTCCCCTCGACCCCGCCCACTCACTTGAGAGCGGGACCCGAACAAGGGGCACTGCCTCTTGACCCCTGCTTATTTGTCATGGTCGAAAACATATTAATTCAAACGAGTGTGTACTTCACACTTCACTTACTCGTATCCGAACTTAATATGAAATCGCATTGGTTTATAGTAAATTATAATTACCTAAAATAAGTGATGACACTAAAATCACCGACAACTAGGTTTTTACCTTACAAAATTTGTGTTCAAATCTCGGATTTTCAAAGAATCGAAAATTGAGCAGAAATTTCGCATAGATGCGAAAAAATAGGTATTTTGCCGAAACCCAATTTTTTTAAATACCGTAGGGAAAAAATGTTTAGCAATATTTTGGACATATTCGTCATTATCCATGTTACCATGTGAGGTTATATATATTTAGAGTTAAAAATGCGAAACATGGAAAACTCTTAATTCTCATTGCTTTTAATCCCGCCATGGAATGCGGTTACGAAATGCAGACTTATTACAATGCTCGTTAGCTAATATTTTGTAAGTTTCCTCTTAAAACAAACTTATTTAATTTTTGTGTTTTGAAAAATATCGACACTAATAATTGTTTTAGTTAAGCAGTCAACTCAAGAACCCCTTTTTCTGACTTTTGTGTTAGCCTAGCTTTTTGGTTGACCTCACTTATAAAAGTCATTTTGTATTCCTCATCTTTTTTGTTCAAATAATAGTTTTGTTTTTATTAGCCGTTTAACACTCAATTTTGGAAACCTGTCTGATCACCCCGTAGATTATGGGAGTTTATGTTCAGAGATTTTTCGTTGATCGACATAACACTATCTATCAGTTTTTAAGGGGACCATTGTACGTATTTTAAAAAGATATTTAACAAAGCGTGTACTTTTAAAACTAATTAGCGTCAGGGCCATTTGCTGTTTTCGGCGGCTCTAAGCAATAACAACAAAGAGGTCTTATTATACTTGTAAACTAAAAATAAATTGCATATAAACTTGAATTATATGACTCATATATGTTTAATATTATACGTATTTATATGCAAAAATAATAAAAATGTGGCCCCTTTTAAATGGGGGCCCTGTGTGACGGCACTTATTGCACACTCCTCCGAGACCCCGCTGATTAACATATTAATTAGCTATTTTCTTTAACAAAGTCATAAAAGATTAAAAATCATAAAGATGATCAGTTGTTTAGCATTTGGACTCTTCGCCAATCTCACCATTTGCGGCTCCTTCATGGTGATGGAATGATGTAAGGCATGATTCCAACGTTATTGCCCAAATTTTGAATTTTGTGTGCTCGCTTGATGATTCCGAGATCAACATTTTCAGACTCATCGCCTCCCTCCTAGAGGAACGACGTGAACAAACTACCATACCATGTAGTGGTTATCATCACAACCAATACAATCAACGAAACCTAATATCACAAATAACTAAGGAATAACATGAAAACCATAACTATCTCAAAGTTATACGACACTATCCTACGTTGGTATTGATTTGCCTAGTTGCATCGGAAATTCCCGAACTAAGTCAATCAAACCGAAATTGCACATCATATCTAGTCCGAATTTTATGATTTCTTTAGATCATCATTTGTACCTCCGACTGATGAAGTTCAAATCATGCCAAGGACGTAGGAGAGACGAGGACATCACTGATTGAGAATGGCTGCAATTACTTATGAATTTAGGGCCCCAATTAGTTACAGTATAAGTTTCTATCAATTTATAACTTTATAAAAAGAAAAAAAAATTATGTTAATTACTTTTAAGTGTGCATACTTTGTTAAATATTTTCTCACTTACCACTGTGTCCTAAAAAACTCCGCTATCTATTTGTAATAACTACTGTAATTGGTAAGTATGAAATGATTAAGAGAACTAGAAAAACCTATAATTTTGTACTTAAACCTGTGAGATATAGTTAGGGACGGCAAAAAAACCATACTCGATGAAGAAACTCGATTTGACGAGGAATCTTTGAGTTGACCGGGGACTGTGAATCCCCGAATTATCAAACCGGGGATGGGGGCGGAGGGATGGGGATATCATAAATCTTCGACTCCAAACTTTTCATGGATATATAAGTATCTAAATTTATATGTATATTTATACTAGGTTTACTTGTATGTGTATATGTTTATTAGTATTGACATGTCACATGTATATTAATACAAAATAACTTGTTTACGTACGAGACAAGCGTTTTGGGTAGACGTACTAAAACAAAATATTTAAGAAGATACATGTCTATTGTGTAGCTTTTATAAGTACCTGGCTACCAGTTACGGTAAAAGCTAATGTAACAACATCGAGAAATAGTAGTTACGGTAAAAGCTAACGTAACAACGACATCGAGAAACTAATTACGATAAAAGCTAACGTAACAACATCGAGAAACAATAATTACGGTAAAAGCTAATGTAACAACATCAAGAAACAGTAATTACGATAAAAGCTAACGTAACAACATCGAGAAACCCTTGTTCTAACATAGTAAAACCATGCATGCTCCGCCCCCCGCTTGTTAGCTGTTATAAAAAAATTTCCGTATATGAGACAATTTTACTTCGCGTAGTAATATTTTAAAGTTGATAAGACAGAGAAAAGGTAGTGTTACGACAATTTTACTTTTCAACTAAGCACTAATTAATTAAACATTCCCTTTAAGTGACGTATTCATCTAGACTTACAAATATGTGGACAATTTAACGTCACTCAAGTACATTGCATCATGCATGTTTGGTAAATGAGCTTGTTTATATTTTTATGGGCAATGACAAATTCAAGGTTTTTGTCTAAAACATATTAATTTATACATAATACACTATTATTGACATATGATAACAAGTCACATTGATTTGGCGGTCGCCATATTTCTCATATTGGAATGTCTAACCAATGCCCTAAGGGCATTGGATAAGAGGGTAAGGACCCACATAAAAAACACTCAAGGACAAAGAAAAAGGACAACCAAAAATATTTTTTTTTGTTAAAAAGTGATATGACCCACATAAAAAACCACAAAAAAACAAATTTTATCCAATGCCCTTAGGGCATTGGTTAGACATTCCCTTCTCATATTGATATTGATATGCACTTGAACGACTCAAAATATCGTTACATGCTCATACTTAATCAAACAATAGATTTGCTTTTGGAAAGACTTTTGATGCCCCTCTAATACAAGTTTCTATCAATCATTTTGTATGTAGGGACACCTTAATTTTTTTTTAAATGATGCCTACATTTTTTTTCTTTTTTCTTTTTTTTTTTCTTTTCTTTTTTGCAAAAGTTTCTATCATAATCAGTGTTTTAAAACCCGGGTCGACCCGGACGGGTTAACCGGTTGGACCGGTTCCGGCCAAAAAAACGGGTCAAAAAAACCCGGGTTTCTAAAACCGGGTTAACCGGTTATACCCGCCGGGTTTTGAGTGACCCGGGTCAACCCGGTTCTCGAAACCCGGCCGGGTTTCCTTTTTTCAAATTTTTTTAATAAAAGCTCGGAACCCGGCCGGGTTTCGAGAACCGGGTTGACCCGGGTTACTCAAAACCCGGCGGTCGAACCGGTTGACCGAAAAAATAAAAAAATAAAAAATTTGAAAACCGGGTTATCAATGTCACATACATCTAGACGCAAAATTAGTCATATGTTTGTCTCTCAATCATTTTCGTAAAAATATACTCGGTATATCTTCAAGGGTATTGAGTAATATAAGTACACATAAAACTCGGGAAAAAGGCATGTAAGGTTGTTTATTGTTGTTAAAAATTTAGACATTTCGCACATCTCTTATATAATAAAGAAGATACAAAACGACTTTTTCTGTTAATCAATGGGAGAGCTTAATTTAAAATTTGAGCTTTTTAGTTAGTGAATAAAAATCAAAATCGACTTCAATTTGGTCAAACACATCAAAATTTAATCTTACAAAATAAATATGTATAAAAACACATGTGTCGATTTTATAAAAAAAATAATTTAAAAAAAGGTAATTAATAAGACTTTAGGTGTTAAATTTCAAATAAATTATAAGGACTTAAGTAAAATTATCAGTTTTCGTGTTTCTTTATAACTTTATAAATTTAATAAATACCCTTATAATGTACGTAGTTTTTTTTCCCTCCTCCTTTAAAAACATATACATTGTAGTAATAATTATTATTATCATAATATATTAAATTAATGTATATGCTCGGAATAATATATATCAACATGAAAGTACGAGTTATTTTAATATGTAAATTTTTACATGAGGTTGTACATATATGAATGACTTATTTTATTCCTCTTCAAGAGATTTAATAACATCTTAATTATTTCTCTTTATAAGTTTAACCCGAACGTACACGGATTTAAAAATTAAATACGGCTAAAATATTGTTGACGGGAATATAAATATCAAAATGAAGGCATAGATCCGCAATAAATAGACGATATCGTACATATATCAATGACACATATAATTCCTCTTTGAAGGTTAAATAAAGATATCCGGAAAAACATTTTTCAAAGGTCATTCCGTGCTATTTAATACGCATAATGTCTAGAACATGATATTAATTGTTAAATTAAAAAAAAAAAAAAAAAAAAAAAAAAAAAAAAAAAAAAAAAAAAAAAAAAAAAAAAAAAAAAAAAAAAAAAAAAAAAGAGAAAAAAAAAAAA
>LBNU01017622.1:41553-56050 GCA_014162995.1 Artemisia annua
AAAAAAAAAAAAAAAAAAAAAAAAATCAACCTCAACATCATTTAAGTTAAACAAAGCCAAATACTTCATTCAACAAACATATATACAAAATTTTATTCGATACTCATATTGAAAATTTTATGTAAAAACTCGCGAATGCATTGATATTGTAACTATATATACGGAGTAATTAATTTTACATAACTTTATAGAAAACTTTTATTTAACATCCCGTGATTTTTACATTTCATACATAAATCTTAGAAAGTAACTATTGGTTGATATTTTTGTTTCCATTTTTGGTATTAATACAATATAGGTTTCGTCTAATTGATGCTCATGTGCTTCACCCGTTAAGGATAATTAGTTTAACTTCTCTAAAGGCATTTTTTTTTTTCTTTTGTCCACTTTAAGTTACGTTGGTTGTTGGTTTCATTTGCATAGGACATTGGTATAGTGCAAATAAGCAATTCTAGTTCCTAAATATAATAATCAAAACTATTTATCTGATTATTTTTTGCACGCACAAGGTTCAGTAAATACAAAATAATTTTCTCAAACACCTTTGTTATGATACATCTTTCATAAAAATAAAACCAAAAGACATATTTTATATTTCATTGGTATGCCGTATGCTTACTTTTATGCTCAATATGCTAGTCAAATCAATGTTACACATAAGTTGTTCATCTCTTCCTCATGACTGTAACATTTGATTTTGCAATGTGTTATTTTGTCCTTATTAGGCATGAAACATGCCAATTAGCATACCAATTACTACTTTTCATGAAATACACTATTCATAAAATGCTCAAATATTTTATATTTTGTCAAAATACATTTTTTGTATGTGCCAATTCTGGGACATCTTACAAGTTTTTATAAAGGGTTTATCGTGCTATGGTGGCACAAATTTAGAGAATTAAATGAACACATTTGATTTTTTTAAATAATTTTATTTTTATATAAAAGCTCGCATATGTATGCTTGGTGTAGTGACTTGCGATTTTCGTGCTTGTGAGTTTCTAATTTTGATTTAATTATTAAATTTTAGAATTTACTTCCTTTTTAATTATCCTATCGTAAGGTAGGAGATAGGATCAAATACATTTGCCGAATCTATTAAACATTAGACAATTAAAAAGAAAATAAGTTTAGGTTCAAACCTTATTAGATGGAAGTTAAGATGTGATAATAATCTTAGATATGTGACTGAATCATGTATAATTTACATTTCAAATAAACTATTTCGACACTTATTATCTAAGTTATACGAAATCTCTATTAGGATAAGATGATCAAAACGTTCTGTTTTTAGGCACATAAGACAGAGCAAAACAAAGAGAATTGAGTGTTTTTCGTTAATGACAAATGAGATAAAAAAACTTTTGTTATTAACAGATGGCGGCTAAGACAATTAATAGTTAAAAACGGTTGGATCCCAACAGTCACTGTTGGCCAAAAAGGGGCGGCTTCCCCTCGACCCCGCCCACTCACTTGAGATGCGAAAAAATAGGTATTTTGCCGAAACCCAATTTTTTTAAATACCGTAGCGAAAAAATGTTTAGCAATATTTTGGACATATTCGTCATTATCCATGTTACCATGTGAGGTTATATATATTTAGAGTTAAAAATGCGAAACATGGAAAACTCTTAATATGATATACTCAATTCTCATTGCTTTTAATCCCGCCATCGAATGCGGTTACGAAATGCAGACTTATTACAATGCTCGTTAGCTATTATTTTGTAAGTTTCCTCTTAAAATAAACTTATTTAATTTTTGTGTTTTGAAAAATATCGACACTAATAATTGTTTTAGTTAAGCAGTCAACTCAAGAACCCTTTTTCTGACTTTTGTGTTAGCCTAGCTTTTTGGTTGACCTCACTTATAAAAGTCATTTTGTATTCCTCATCTTTTTTGTTCAAATAATAGTTTTGTTTTTATTAGCCGTTTAACACTCAATTTTGGAAACCTGTCTGATCACCCCGTAGATTATGGGAGTTTATGTTCAGAGATTTTTCGTTGATCGACATAACACTATCTATCAGTTTTTAAGGGGACCATTGTACGTATTTTAAAAAGATATTTAACAAAGCGTGTACTTTTAAAACTAATTAGCGTCAGGGCCATTTGCTGTTTTCGGCGGCTCTAAGCAATAACAACAAAGAGGTCTTATTATACTTGTAAACTAAAGATAAATTGCATATAAACTTGGATTATATGACTCACATATGTTTAATATTATACGTATTTATATGCAAAAATAATAAAAAATGTGACCCCTTTTAAATGGAGGCCCTGTGTGACTGCACTTATTGCACACTCCTCCGAGACCCCGCTGATTAGCATATTAATTAGCTATTTTCTTTAACAAAGTCATAAAAGATTAAAAATCATAAAGATGATAAGTTGTTTAGCATTTGGACTCTTCGCCAATCTCACCATTTTCGGCTCCTTCATGGTGATGGAATGATGTAAGGCATGATTCCAACGTTATTGCCCAAATTTTGAATTTTGTGTGCTCGCTTGATGATTCCGAGATCAACATTTTCAGACTCATCGCCTCCCTCCTAGAGGAACGACGTGAACAAACTACCATACCATGTAGTGGTTATCATCACAACCAATACAATCAACGAAACCTAATATCACAAATAACTAAGGAATAACATGAAAACCATAACTATCTCAAAGTTATACGACACTATCCTACGTTGGTATTGATTTGCCTAGTTGCATCGGAAATTCCCGAACTAAGTCAATCAAACCGAAATTGCACATCATATCTAGTCCGAATTTTATGATTTCTTTAGATCATCATTTGTACCTCCGACTGATGAAGTTCAAATCATGCCAAGGACGTAGGAGAGACGAGGACATCACTGATTGAGAATGGCTGCAATTACTTATGAATTTAGGGGCCCAAAAAGTTACAGTATAAGTTTCTATCAATTTATAACTTTATAAAAAGAAAAAAAAATTATGTTAATTACTTTTAAGTGTGCATACTTTGTTAAATATTTTCTCACTTACCACTGTATCCTAAAAAACTCCGCTATCTATTTGTAATAACTAATTGGTAAGTATGAAATGATTAAGAGAACTAGAAAAACCTATAATTTTGTACTTAAACCTGTGAGATATAGTTAGGGACGGCAAAAAAACCATACTCGATGAAGAAACTCGATTTGACGAGGAATCTTTGAGTTGACCGGGGACTGTGAATCCCCGAATTATGAAACCGGGGATGGGGGCGGAGGGATGGAGATATTATAAATCTTCGACTCCAAACTTTTCATGTATATTTAAGTATCTAAATTTATATGTATATTTATACTAGGTTTACTTGTATGTGTATATGTTTATTAGTATTGACATGTCACATGTATATTAATACAAAATAACTTGTTTACGTACGAGACAAGCGTTTTGGGTAGACGTACTAAAACAAAATATTTAAGAAGATACATGTCTATTGTGTAGCTTTTATAAATACCTGGTTACTAGTTACGGTAAAAGCTACTCGTAATGTCACAACATCGACTCATCGAGAAATAGTAGTTACGGTAAAAGCTAACGCATCAACATCGAGAAACAATAATTACGGTAAAAGCTAATGTAACAACATCAAGAAACAGTAATTACGATAAAAGCTAACGTAACAACATCGAGAAACCCTTGTTCTAACATAGTAAAACCATGCATGCTCCGCCCCCCGCTTGTTAGCTGTTATAAAAAAATTTCCGTATATGAGACAATTTTACTTCGCGTAGTAATATTTTAAAGTTGATAAGACAGAGAAAAGGTGGTGTTACGACAATTTTACTTTTCAACTAAGCACTAATTAATTAAACATTCCCTTTAAGTGACGTATTCATCTAGACTTACAAATTAATTACTAATTACATCAAATTAAAAAAATAATCGTTCAAACTCTATATGTGGACAATTTAACGTCACTCAAGTACATTGCATCATGCATGTTTGGTAAATGAGCTTGTTTATATTTATATTTATATTTATGGGCAATGACAAATTCAAGGTTTTTGTCTAAAACATATTAAACTTTTGATGCCCCTCTAATACAAGTTTCTATCAATCATTTTGTATGTAGGGACACCTTAGGGTGCGTTTGGTTCGCAAGTGGGATTGAAATTGGATTTGGATTTGGGAAAGGTTTGAAAGATTTGGGAAAGGTTTGGGGAAAAAGTATGAGAGAGAAAATTAAGAGAGAGAAAATATATTTTATTTGATATAATAATTAAATGGCATTTAAATATAATATTTTAATAAAAAAAAAGAAAATGTTGTGAGAGATTTATAGTAGGTCCCACGGGTTTTGTATAAAACCAACCTTATTAGTGTGGAATGAAAAAGTGGTGGGTCCCACGGGTTTGAAAGGATTACTTGATTAACCAAACATCATTTATTGTGTGTCATACCCGAATCCAAATCCGACAACCCCCAACCAAACGGCCCCTTAATTTTTTTTTGGAAATGATGCCTACATTACAATGTAGGCAATTACCTACATTTTTTTTTTCTTTTTTTTTCTTTTCTTTTTTGCAAAAGTTTCTATCATAATCAGTGTTTTAAAACCCGGGTCGACCCGGCCGGGTTAACCGGTTGGACCGGTTCCGGCCAAAAAAACGGGTCAAAAAAACCCGGGTTTCTAANTTTCAAATTTTTTTAATAAAAGCTCGGAACCCGGCCGGGTTTCGAGAACCGGGTTGACCCGGGTTACTCAAAACCCGGCGGTCGAACCGGTTGACCCGGCCGAAAAAATAAAAAAATAAAAAATTTGAAAACCGGGTTGACCCGGCAGTCGAACCGGTTGAGCCGGTGCCCGGTGACTCGACCGGGTCGATTTCGAACCCGGTTTTCAAAACATTGATCATAATACATTTAGGGATACATTATTGCAATAAGCAAATATGAATATTTGAAAACAAAACATATATTCAAACAAACTAATCATTTAGACCAATTGTAGTGGTGATCCTATGCAGGGTCGGTCTACCCAGTTAATCATTCGTATCATGTGATTTTGAAAATAATATTCTATATTTGATTTTTTTTATCGCTTTTGTTGTCAAATTAACAATTTTACCCCTACATATATGGTTACCAGATACCCACGGAGAGGCACACTACAATACTTGTTTGCTTCTAGCCTGAATTATATTAAAATAGGAGCGTATGGGTTGATTTGGATTAAGATGGAATTATTATCACACTCTCATTCTATATTTTCTCCTTGGTTGATAATAGTAGGTACTATATAAATAATCTATGCGGCTTCCTTTTTTGCTCGATAGGGTCGCCTGCATTGGTTTGTATGTGTGAACGTTTTTTAATTAATTTATTTGTGGGTATCTTTTGGTTGTGATCGGGATCATTTTACTACGGGTATTTAGTCATGTGTGATTTTAGAGAGAAAAGCTAATGTAGCGCTGAAATAGCAAGAGTGACTCTAAAAACTAAAGGTCACCATTACTATAAGCCTTACGCGTACGTGGATATACAGTACACTAAATACACATGCACATAGGGGAATGTTCAAATAAGAAGAAGGCTAAATAATTTGAGAAATGTTACATAACTTAAGAACGCATGAAACATTTTTATAAAGTTATAATTCACATATTAAACAAAATTCGTTTCAAATATGAGTTTTGTTCACATGTAAAGTTTCTATTAACGATATGTAAACACGTTTAAATCTCAAAAAGTAAATTATATGACTAATAAAAGTGTTTCATTAATCTTAAAAAGTTGTATAACTTTCTCAAAAGAAATCTTTATATCCGAGTTTACTAAAAAAAAAGTAGTATCACTATCTTGAACAGTCCTCGATAAAAAAGGTTATCGAAGTTTCCATGTAATAGTCGTGTTTCGTGGGATTTAAAATACAAATTATTTGCATTGACTAGATCACTTTTGTAAACAAGTTGTAGAAGTAAATGACAAAGTTATATACTTTGTTTTTTCGGTAAGGGAAATTTCCAATCGATCGTGGTTGACAATAGGATGTTCTTGACTTACTCTTACTGTTACCATGGCACTTTTTTCTCTGGCTGCGCGCTTATTTGGATATTTTAAACATGGATGCACTAGTTAGTGTCACCCTACAGACACCGGTGAAATATAAAATTTCATAAGAAATAGGTAATAAATTAAGTAACCTCATGATGCAAGAACAAAGCATTAGCTCATTTAGGTTGATATATTTGCATTAGCTCATTTAGGTTGATATATTTGAGGTTACTTAATTCCTTACCTTTGTCTAAAAACTCAATTTTGCTAAAATTGAATTCCATATAAGTTTTTTTTGGTAAAGGGGAGTAATCCTGCACTCTAATAAATATATTAAACCAAAAACGTTTAAGTACAAAGGATATGAGTGAAATCCCATATCTCAGCCCGTTACATAGGCGATAAAGCTTACATAACAAGGTAGACAGCTAAGAAGCTTGAAAATAACTAGTGCTTATGAGATGTCATAAGTACTTACAACTCAAGAAATAACACAAACAAGCTAACCAGCAGCTAGCGTGAAAGATGAACTTCCACCTGTATTTGGATTAGCCAAATCTTCATTCACATGTGTGACCTGTTCTCCATCTTCCTCATCATCGTTCACCAATGCAGCATAAAAATTAGATGTAGTAACAATACCTTCCTTAGAAGTTGAACCATTAGACTTCAACTTAGACGACGTTGTATGCACGTTAGGCCGAGTATTAGCTCCCTTCTTTGGTTCGCTAGTATTCTTCTTTGGTTCATACCTGAAATTCTGTTTGATTGAAGTACTAGCAAAATGACTACCTTTAGCAGACTCGGCTTTACCTTTGTTCTTCTTATGACTCACCTTTTGGAAACCATCATTGGCAGGCATAGTAGAAGGCTTAGCAACATTTGAAGTAGTAGCAACATAATGATTGACCACTTTATTAGGGCAATGATCATGGATATGGCCAAAAATCTTGCATAACGTACACATGGGAGGCCTCCATTCATACTCAACTCGGATAGTATGTTTCGTAAAACCATCCCCTATAAGAGAGGGGACACCAATAGTAACAACCTCTACGAGTTCAGCCTCTGAACTAACCTCAATTAAGCACCGAGCAAAACTACTCCTACCCCAAGAATCCTTACGCATAGAGCTCGTATACGAATCAAGCATAATAGGCTTGCCAATAAATAAAGCAATTAAGTTAATACCATCCTCTTCAAACACTTGAAGAGGTACATCATGTAATTTAACCCATACCGGAATACAAGTCAGCTCTTCCTTACACAACCTAGTATCAACTGACCATTTCTTAAGAATAATCGGCGATTTACGTATCATCCAAGGGCCACCTTCCAAAACTGCTTCTAAACCAGACTGAGGATCGAATTTAAAAAAGAAAAAGCCTTTTTCATTCATCATAATCTTTTTCAAACCATATTTACCAATAAAGTAGCCATATAGGGAATGTTCAAGACGTGCACTAACCTTTTCAACCACACTACGTGGAATAGGAACGTTAACTCCTTCACAAACTGAATCAGCAACCATTGTATCTTTGATACTGTCCTCTGAATTAGATTTTGTTGCATTAGTATTCATCTCATAAACCTCAAGCAAACCACTCATAGCTTCATGCACCTTTGAACGAGTATTACTATCCAAATTAGACCATATTGAATATTTACCAGCTTCAAGCTCCGTAAGGAATAAATCAATATCCGAGGTTGAATTCAGCGAGACACCAAACACCAATTTAATAAAATCATGTTTGCTTTTGATAGAATTAAGCTCAATAGAAGGACCAGTACACACGTTCAAATGGGATGATTCAGCAGCAATCGGTCCTTTAGAATTCTCAACCTGAACATGAGAAGATGTATCATAAGAATTTTCAGTTATAGGCTGTGTTACCACACCTATAACATCCATAGGCTTCTTATGTTTCCTCATAGTCACCTTCGACAAATCAACAGTAGCACTCAATTCTTCAATATTCACATTAATAGGTTGTGTTAATGTATTGTTCCCCTCAACCGAAACCTTACCCACTTTCTCCATAACACCAAAAAGAAAACAACGAAACCCTAAAACAGGAAAATAAATCACAAACCAGAAAACAAGAAGAACAACGTCAAGACTTCAAATCGATTGCCTTAACATGTTAAGGCATGAATATATACGCATATAGATTGATCTAACCGACTTCCATAATGAATAGGAAATTAGTTAGAATCGATACCCAAAAGACCAAAAAAAGCGATTAAATAAAAACCCTAAGAAGAACGAAAACCTAATCAAATCAAGGCTAGATCCCGATAAAAATAATGTTAAAGATTGAATTAAACACAGTTAATTAATCAATAACACAATCGTTATTGTGAGTAGGAACAAGATTAAAGATTAGGCAACGATTTTGGAGTGGATAAGGTTTGGAATTTTTGCCATTGGTCACCAGAGAGAAAGTGGGTATCACAAAAGCATGTTTATGAATTAGCAAAGTCTTGAATTGCATATAAGTTGATATATTTATCATGGGGCTTGTGGTCTAGTGGTAAAGGCTTAAGTAGTTAAGCGAGCCTAAGTGAGAGTAGCACCGGTTTAGGCGACCGACCGGGAAGTCCTCACTTGGGAACGACAAGCTCTAATGATATCAGGCGAATCGGGAATAGGAGTGAGGTTATCCCCTAAGAAGAGGCTCGCGGTTGGTATCTCTGCCCGAGGATGCAACACTAACTCGAGCCAACAACTAACATTTAACAACTAACCCGCCGTTCAAAAATAAATAAATATATAAGTTGATATATTTAACCTACTCTTATTAATGAAACAAAAAGAGTTAAAAAAAACTAGACAAAGTTTTAGGTCGATATCTTAACCCCATCCATTCAACATAATCTATGATAGGAAGTTGACCATTTTCATATAAATTGCTCGATCCTCTGAGTTTACTTCCTTCATAGAAGGAATTTATGTAAAATTATGAACGCAATATAGATCCATGCCATATAAATAGTGTTTTTATGATTGTGCTTTGGACAAGATTATTTGATTATTACGTTTGCAAAAAACCGTATTAGAAAAAAAAAAATAGGGAAAATTCTTTCAAAACGTACCATACTTGTCAAAAAAATCACTTGAGTAACGTACTTTTTATTTTCGTCATTGTGGTACTAAATCATTTTTGGCCTCTTTTACGCACTTTGGGACATTTTTATGACATTTTTGCCCTTGGATTTTCAAAAATTTGAGGGACAAAAATGTCTCAAAGTGCGTAAAAGAGGCTAAAAATGAAAGTTTAGTAACCCAATAAGGAAAAAAAAAATCGATACTCAAAAATGATTTTTTGAACAAGTATGATACGTTTTCAAAGAAATTTCCCAAAAAAATAATACTTCGTACTAAGCACGCTGTAAAATCAACATATATACAATAATAGATTAATTAGTAGTAAAATTGTAATATTACAAATACTGTTATACATGATTTAATTTAGGGCAAAGGGTACGAAAATGTAACAAACTTGTAATATTTTGCTTTGTTGTGTAGCAATTTTAATTTGTTTTCTATTGCATACATTATATTTTTGAATTCTGTCTACTTGTCTACTGTGTGTATCTTATGATCATTTTGGTTCTATATATTAATAGGAGTGTTGATAAATGAGAAGGATAAAATTGTCATAAAATACATATAATAGACGGAATTCAAAAATATAAAACAAAGCAAAAAGTAACATCGGTTACACCTTCGTGTCTTTTGCCCTCAATTTACTAAGCACTGTTAGAAGAGATAAAATTGATGTTATCCTGATGAATACACCTACTACATGCATCCCTTCCTCTATATATAGATGAAGCTTGAAACTTCATCAACCACAAAAAACCTTTCATTCTCTTTGTTCATTTTAAACCTTCCATCCCAATCCTCTTCCCATAGTTAGAATAAGCATACCAATGGCTTCATCAACTTCTTCATTTATGATTAAGCTTGCAACTTTTACATTATGTTTAGGGATTTTGTTTGGGACAAGCTCGGGTCAACTAACGGCTAATTTCTATGCTACATCATGCCCCAATTTCCGTACTATTGTAACTAGAGCCGTGAATTCGGCTGTGTCTAGTGAAGCTCGAATGGGAGCTTCGTTGCTTCGTCTTCATTTCCATGATTGCTTTGTTAATGCAAGTCTCTAAGCTTTTATCGTCTCTCTTTTCTGACTACGTGCATGCACTTTTTGCTATTAATTATGCATGCACTAGGTTTTGTCAGGAGTGAAATATTTGTTGTATTAGCAAAATCTACATGTTAATATTATTTCATCAAGAACAAATGATTGGATGTTTTGAGTTTAGTCTTAAAGATTATTATTCTCATACGTGATCTTATAAATAAGATTTTTCGCATGCTCAAAGGTTGACTTTACAATCACTCTTGGACGCAATCTCACATGATGTTTACTTATTTGACTTATTATGCATGCATGGCTTAAATTTAATACGTATACAGTATCTTTTATTTTAAGTTGAACCTAATGTTTTTCTTAAATAATATGTAGGGATGTGATGCATCGGTGTTATTAGACGACACTGCAAACTTTACTGGAGAAAAAGGCGCACTCCCAAATGCAGGTTCAATCAGAGGATTTAATGTCATCGATACTATTAAAACACAACTAGAGAGTCAATGCGCCGGTGTTGTTTCTTGTGCTGATATATTGGCTGCTGCTGCACGAGATTCAGTTGTTGCAGTAAGTTTAAATTATATTATTACTAGAAAACTTGATTAAAATCTACTATAGATGAGCTAAATGTGAGATCGAACACTCATTTTTTCTTTTACCTTGTTTTATTTTTCTATCAGCTTGGTGGACCAGGTTGGAACCTTGTATTTGGTAGAAGGGATTCGACGACAGCAAGTGCAAGTACCGCCAATTCTAATCTCCCTGCACCAACTCTTAGTCTGAGTGGTCTCATTTCGTCCTTTTCAAACCAAAATCTTAATGCCAATGAACTGGTAGCCCTATCAGGTTAGTTAATCAATTTCTTCTAAACATGTTAATATCAACTAGTTAATTATAGTCAAATATACTTCGACCAATTAGCAGATTTCTTGTTGATTTTGATGACCTTAGCCGTATTAGTTGGAACGATTTGCATAAAATAACATTTTTTTTTCCTCAGGGTATTAGTCATTGTATTATTTTTGTACATCTAAGTCGTTACAATTGTGACTTAATTAATTATGTTGTATTATTCGGGTCATAATGTTACTAAATACCTTTATAATGATTTCAAGGAATGATAACTTTATATACAAATACTATGAGTAGGAGTTACAAAATAACTTAAACGAAACACAAAACTTTTTATTTATTTATTTATTTTTATTAATTTAGGATACTATGAATACACAATTTCCTCACATGTATGTTTTGATGCAGGAGCTCATACAATTGGTCAAGCAAGGTGTACAACTTTCCGTAGCCGTCTCGCCAACGACAACAACATAAATGCAACATTTTTAACAGCAACAAGAGCCAATTGTCCTACAAGTGGTGGTGACAATAATCTCTCACCATTAGATGCTACTCCTACAAGTTTCGACAACAGGTACTATAATGATTTGATTAACCAAAGAGGATTACTGCATTCGGACCAAGAGTTATTCAATGGTGGCTCAACCGATGCACTAGTGAGGACCTATGCTTCGAATCAAGCTACTTTCTTCCGTGACTTTGCTAGTGCAATGGTTAAAATGAGTAACCTCAACCCGTTAACCGGCTCCAGCGGTCAAATTAGAACCAATTGCAGACGTACTAATTAATCACATGAGCGCAAAATAAGGGAAACAAAGTTTTCCATGCGAGTTTTCGCCATCTTGTTCGTGTGTTTCGTTTTTGTTATGCTTGTCGTGGAAGGTGTTATGTTGTAAAAGAGAAAATTCTCTGTTGTATTTCACATTATGCTTTCATTGTATTTGCCATTTGGAAATATTTCAAAAGAGTAATGAAATCCGCAAGTGCTTAATATGCATAATTTAGCGGTTTTGTGCAAGTATATATTATATTGTATCAATATATATATTATGGTTTATTAAGTATAATTCACAATAAGTAATTCGATCTAAGCACTAAATTAACAGGGAAGAACTTGTTTAAAAAATGAGGCAAAGTTTACTTCGTTATTTCTTTAACACCAATGTCATTTAAACAAAGAGAAGCAATTATTTCAAATAAGTTTATGGAAGCAGTTTTGGGTGACCTATCTAACGGAGCATACTGGAATCGATTTCTCTAACAAGAGTGTCTTTTGTTGGCGGTTTTGATTCGTTATCATGCCACTACTTCACAGTATTTCTTTAGGAAATTAGTGTAAAAAAAGTTTTTAATGATTGATCGTTGACGAATTCTGGAATATCTTGTTTGCATATTCCCATGTCTTTAATCATACATCACCCTATGAATATAGTGACAATAGTCAATATAGTTGTTAAAAANTTTTTTTTTTTTTTTATAATAATGTTTGCGCAGTTTATTAGAGGTTCTATGGTTGTTGAAGAAACTAGTTTTGCAAATTTTCTAAGCATTTTAGGTGATCGTCTGATAATTTGGCATCCGTGCATAAGAAAAAGCTTCATCAATTTCGTTGATAGTATCTTTCAAAGAGGTATATGTGTTACCAGTGCAACTAAAACATAGATTATATCTGATGAAACAGTCTTGCTCCTTGCATGAGTGTGACAAACCTTAAGCGACATTTCTACATCTCTTAGCTCTTTAGTCTTTAGCTTGCCTTGTTCCCTTGCCCGTGTTGCTCCTCAAGCCAAGCTACTTGAAATCCACTAGCTTCTGGCAGAATGGCAGATGATACTGCATTTAAACATATACGCCCACACGAATGCTATCTAATCAGTTTGCTAGCTCCAAATCCATCCAAACATCTGTATAAGTTTTTTTTGTCTAATATTATATATTGTAGTAGTGTGGCCAGGTTGCGATGGTGTTCAATGTAACACATATTTTTTTCGAACAGCGAAATTTTATTATAAACAAAAAGCGGCTAGCAAGAAGCTAGACAAACAAACAAGAAAAAGAAATGACCCAAGACAAACCACCATAGAAAAGTAACAACACCAGAGACGTGAAACCACCCATTCATGAAAGAGAGGACCTACACCAAGGGTTTAACACCCAATCATTCCAGCTTGCGATATTCCCGCGACTTCGGCTATGAATCCAAAGGTGAGATAGAGCTTTGATCTCCGTTACTACAACGTTAGTGCTCATATCTTTGTTTTTAAAAATCTTTTCGTTTCGATGTTTCCATATCACCCATGACGTAATACGAAGAATAGCGTCAAAAGTTTTTGTGAACACCGAGGCTAGACCAACCGAACACGATAACTCCAACAAATCATGGGATCTGGCCAAAGAAACGTGGACATTACACCATGCATCTACTTATAGAGTCCCAAATTGGTTTCACCATCTTGCACTCAACAAAAATGTGGTCTGACGATTCACAATGATCATCACAAAAGGAACATAGAACAGTGTGAAGGTCGATACCTTTGTCAACCAGATTAGTTTTGGTTGGCAAGCGATTACGAGTCAATCTCCAGAAGAAAATATTCACCTTTTTTGGAATCAAAACGTTCCATAATGATACGACCCGTTAAGGTTGTATCGGGATATGGCACCACTTCAAGCGGGCGCGAGCTCCTTAAGAATATTAAAGAAGAGAATAGGATTATTTGTTTGACATAACTATATTATTCATTGATGAATGATTCGGTATTTATACCGAATATACCCTAACTTGTATCACAAGTCGATACAAGATAGACTCCGAAAATAAAAGATAACTTTCCTAGATAATGACTCACATAACTCTTTCCTAATATGACTCGAATGCAACATAAATAAAAGATAGATAATAGTAGGCGTATCATTCCCCACTCTTTCAAATTCACCTTGTCCTCAAGGTGCTGCTTCAAAATCTCGTCTCATGTAACTCCAGGATCCCACACCTTCACTTGTAGTTCACCCTCTTTTGGATTATAAGAAAACAGCATAAAGTGCATCAAAAAGCGTTGCCAAGGCTGTCCATAATTTGCATATTCTAACACTACATTAGGTAGCTTACGTTTATGCCCAATATCATATATCTTATTCACCCGGCCATGAGGCTCCAACTTGTTTCCTCCATCTTCTCTTGTTGCTACGAGAGGAATTTGTTGACGGTGGCTATTACTTTCTTCCATACTCTTTTCTACTGCAATTGGTTTGATTGGTACCTGGTGATCAATTACCTTCTGATCCACTGGTTCCCCTGAGTTGACGTTGCTTGGTTTGGCGATGGCTGTGATGGGCCATTGGTCCTCCAAACAAGCGTCTGTTGTACGGGCTAAGGATAAGGCTTCTCCCAAAGTTGTAGGATTCGACCTCAACAGTTCCCAAAGTTGTATATCCGTGAAGCGTGCTTCCATTGCACGGGC
>LBNU01017622.1:56491-100551 GCA_014162995.1 Artemisia annua
CATAAAGTAGCAGGATCAGATTGAGACAATTCTAACGAGTCAATACGTGATCTTAAGATGGATACTGAGAATGAACCACTAGTATCCAAAGACCACGTCCATCCATCAACTCCGTCATGTAAAGATAAGCCCATGACCACACTGTCAAAGTTTTCGAGGTCCTGCATTTCTTTGCCCAAGAACAAATCCCGCCTCCAAAGATCACGATTCTCCAAACTAGCCGACACCCATTGCTGTACAGAACAATCTTTATCTAAAGCTAAGGCAAACAACCTTGGAAAAGTCCGATCAAGACTTTGAGATCCGAACCACACATCATTCCAAATCCTAGTGGAGGAACCTGATACAACCTTACGCTTAAAAGAGCTAATGAATGGAACACCACTATCGTTGATCTTCTAGCCAGCCTTAAGGATGTTAATCCGTAGACCAGAACCTTTGATAGATTCCTTGTTGGAATTAAACCCACCAACATATATGGGTTCATGTTATAATCTTTTATACTAAAATTTTCCAAGAAGTAAAAAGAAGTATCAAATCCCGCAGTAATCCATTATGATAGTGAGGGCTTAGCGCGAGCGACACAAACAATTCTATTTTGTAAAATTTGCCAATGATATATCACGTTCACAAATTTAGGAGAAAAACCTCTTATTCACAAAAAGAAAGTACAAAAAATTATCCAGATTTTTTTTCTTTTCTTTTCTTTTCTTTTCTTTTCTTTTTCTTTTATTTTTTAACACAAAAATATCTAGTTAAAAAGATGGATATGCCATGTCTATCACAAATGGACTACTTAAGCAGTCAACTTGTTACTGGTCCGGGTAACTTACTTTTCTTACCTTTTTCTAGCTTTCTTTTGGGTTGACCTCACAAAAACCTACATGATCTCAACTTGTAATTAACCACTTTTTAACACACACAAAAAGGAGATTCATTAGTTACTTTTTTGGCAAAAAGTAAGATTCTTATTACTCGTTCTCAGTTCACATTTAAAATTACGATGACTAAAAATGTTATTGCGATTTTGTGTATGAAAGTCACATAGACTTAAGAGCAAGATGTTTGTGAATTAAATCTCAGAGTTACTAGTTATAAGAAATATTTTTACTGAATGAGATATAAGTTTGAGATTGTTTAAAACCATCTCAAAATAATAATAAAAAAGAGAAAAAATAATTTATTTTTATTTTATTTTATTTTTTCTAATAGGCAAAATACCTATTAATGCACTATACTTGACACAAATGTTACTTTCGTGTACTGAACAATTTTTTTTTCTTATATGGGTACTGAACTTTCATTTTTGGTCTTTTTGATGTACTTTGTGACATTTTTGCCCCTGGGTTTTTAATAATTTGAGGGCCAAAAACGTCACAAAGTACATCAAAAAGAAAAAAAAAAATGAAAGTTTAGTACCCATATAAGGAAAAAAAATTGTTCAGTACACGGAAGTAACATTTGTGGCAAGTATGATGCATTTTTAAAGAATTTGCCCTTTCCCAATAGATTTGCTTTCGGAAAGACTTTTGATGCCCCTCTAATAAAAGTTTCTATCAATCATTTTGTATGTAGGGATGCATTTTTGTAATAAGTAAATGTGAATATTCGAACAAACATATATACAAACAAACTAATCATTAACTTAAGAACGCATGAAACATTTTTATAAAGTTATAATTCACATATAAACGAATTTACTTTCAAAAATATGAGTTTTTTTCACATGTAAAGTTTCTATTAATGATACTTTGAAATCTCAAAAGTAAATTGCCAAAAGTTCTTTATAGATCCAACTTTTATCATAGAACTCATCAAGCAATCTTAGCCACTCATTTTTTTTTTTATCAAAATAAAAAAATAAACTTCCACCCTTTTTTTAAAACTTAAATATTTCGCAAACCGTAAATCGTCAAGCTACAAAAAAATACCATCGCGACGAGAATTAAATTATCTTTCTATAGACATGCATTGTTATATACTTTCGACGAACTTTTTTTTCGCCCAGAAAAATCATATATGATTCGTAAGAATCATATATGATTCGATTTTAACAAATCATATATGATTCTTACGAATCATATATGATTCTATGATTCTTACGAATCATATATGATTCTTACGAATCATATATGATTCGTAAGAATCGAATCATATATGATTTTTTACGAATCATATATAATTTTTACGAATCATATATGATTCTTTCTGGGCGGAAATAAAAAAAAAAATCGTCGAAAAAAAAATTCGTCGAAAGTATATAACAATGCATATCTATAGAAAGATCATTTAATTCTCGTCGCGATGGTATTTTTTTTGTAGCTTGAAGATTTACCGTTTACAAGATATGTTGTTTTGAAAAAAAAGGTGGAAAATATAAATGGGTGGCTATGATTGGTTGATAGGTTCTATGGCATGTATGAGTTCTTCATGGATCTCAACTCTTATAACTATTAAAAGTGTCATTAATTTTTAAAGCTAATACTCGTATAACTTTCTCAAAAGAAACCCTTACTTACTTAGAGTAGGGATCCAGTGAGAAGAAAACTTAAAATGAGAAGGATGAGAAATAGCTATAACCACACATTTGAGATGCATCGAGTTGAATTAGATGCATCTCTATTCATTTAGATGCGTCCCATTTAGTTTCGAAAGTGATTTTGAAGTGAAAACGATGCAAAATAGTACTAGCAACAAATTTGACCCGCAGTGGACGAAAAATACATAGAATTCGTCTAACTTGATGAAATGCATCTAATATATGTATATGCATCTAATTTTTTGCTAGAAAATATATTATGGTACATCCAAAAGATTAGAGATGCATCTAATTCAAGTCAATGCATCTCTAATGTGTGGCTATAGTTATTTCTCATTCTTCTCATTTTAAGTTTTCTTCTCATTTGATCCTAAGTCTACTTATGTATGTATATATCCGAGTTTACTAAAAAAAAAAAGTAGTATCATTATGTTGAACAGTCCTCAATGAAAAAGGTTATCGAAGTTCCCATGTAATAGTCGTTGCTCATGGGATTTAAACTACAAATTATTTGACTTGATCACTTTTGCAAGCAATTAAGATGTAGAAGTAAATGACAAAGTTATATAAATTGTTTTTTCTTTAAGAGAAACTTCAAGTCGATCGTGGTTGACAATGGGATATTCTTGACTTGCTCTTAAACGGGCACTTTTTTCTATGGCTGCTTATTAAGATATTTTTAACATGGATGCACTAGATAGAACTCGCCCGCCCTAGTTACACTTACACATCTTGGGGGTGGCTATATAAGGTTGAACACGATCACATGATATATACTAGTTATCTAGGTCGCATACATTTGTGTCAAAAACTCGTCTTTCGCTGATAGCACTGACAAAAATTTCATTCATTTATCCATTAATGCACTAGCTAGTACGTAATACCCAACAGATCGACGCAGGTTACATGTAGAATTTTATTGAAACTAGGCAATAAATGAAGTAGATTCTAACATTCATTTGCCTTAAAGCTCAACCTTGCTGAAATTTAATTGCATATAGGTAATTTTTAAAACACAAATAGCTAGAGACAAGTAAGTTTTAGGTTGATATATACATTAACCCAATCAATTCAACCTACGATAGGAAATTACCTGTTTTACTTACAAATTGCTCGATCCGGCCTCTGATTTTATTTTAGACATACAATTAATGGGACTATGTAAAATTATTTATAAAGTTAGATTTATACAATATAACTAGGGTTTTTAAGATTGTATTAGAAAAAATTATCTAATTAGTACATTAATTTGCAAAGAAAACGAAATTTGAAAACATAAACTTCATACAAAGCATGCCGTAAAATCATCACATACACCTTACTAGATTAATTAGCAGTAAATGTGCAATATTAGAAATATTGTTATGCATGATTTAATTTACTAAGCATAATTAGAAGAGATAAAATTGATATATCCTAACCAACTGGCTTAGCTCAGTTGGCCACCTGGGCTTCTTCTGGAGCTTGGGGGAGGTTTTACCCAGGGTTCAAGTCTCGCAAGTGACAAAAAATCCAGGTTTTCCTCCTAGTGCGAAGCCGTGAGTTCTAGGGGTTTCCCTTCGCGGGTCTCTCTTAGTGGTTCGGGTCCCGGGGCCTGCCCGTTTGGATGGTTTAACTCGGGGGTCGGATTTCAAGTGTGGTGCCGTTCTAAAAAAAAAAAAAAAAAAAAAAAATTGATATATCCTAATGAGTACACCTACAACATGCATCCCTACCTCTATAGATAGATGAAGCTTGAACCTTTATCAACCACAATAAACCTTTCATTCTCTTGCTCATCTTTAGCCTTAGATCCCCGCAAAATGTTTACGTACGAGATACATGTCTATTGTGTAGCTTTTATAAATACCTGGTTACTAGTTACAGTAAAAGCTAAGGTAATAACATCGAGAAACAATAGTTACGGTAAAAGCTAACGTAAGAGTGTCGAGAAACATTTGTTCTATCATAGTAAACACATGCTCTTACGCTTGTTAGCTGTTATAAAAAAATTTCCGTAAATGAGACAATTTTACTTCGCGGAGTAATATTTTAAAGTTGATAATTAGACAGAGAAAAGGTGGTGTTACGACAATTTTACTCGTACTTTTCAACTAACACTAATTAAACATTCCCTTTTAAGTGACGTATTCATCTAGACTTGCAAAGTTACAAATTTAAAAAAGACGTTCAACTCTATATGTGGACAATATAAAGTCACTCAAGTCGTTGCATTATGTTTGGTAAATGAGCTTGTTTATATTTATATTTATGGGCAATGACAAATTCAAGGTTTTTGTCTAAAACATATTTATACATAATACACTATTATTGATATATGATAACTAAGTCACATTAATTTGGCGGTCGTTATATTTCTACTATTGATATTGATATGTACTTGAACAAGTCAAAACATTGTTACATGCTCATACTTCCAAATTTCTAATCAACCAATAGATTTGCTTTCGGAAAGACTTTTGATGCCCCTCTAATAAAAGTTTATATCAATCATTTTGTTTGTAGGGATACATTTTTGTAATAAGCAAATGTGAATATTTGAACAAACATGCATATATACAAACAAACAAATCATTTACGCGTCTGTGGATATACATTAAATACACATGCATATAGCCACATAGGGGAATATTCAAATAAGAAGAAGGCTAAATAATTTGAGAAATGTTGCATAACTTAAGAACGCATGAAACATTTTTATAAAGTTATAATTCACATATAAACAAATTCAAATACGAGTTTTTGTTCACATGTAAAGTTTCTATTAATGATCGTATAACACGTTTAAATCTCAAAAGTAAATTATGACTATATTAAAAGTATCATTAAGTTTTAGAGTTATATATCCGAGTTTACTAAAAAAAATAAATTAAAAAAAGTAGCATCACTATTTTGAACAGTCCTCGATGAAAAAGGTTATCGAAGTTCCCACGTAATAGTCGTGTCTCCTGAGATTTAAACTACAAATTATTTGACTTGATCACTTTTGTAAACAAGTTGTAGAAGTAAATGACAAAGTTATATACTTTGTTTTTTTGGTATGGGAAACATCCAATCGATCGTGGTTGACTATGGGGTGATCTTGACTTGCTCTTACCCTGGCACTTTTTTCTGTGGATGCTTATTAAGATATTTTAAACATGGATGCCATTAGTTAGAACTCGCCCGCCCTAGTTACACATCTTGGGGGTGGCCATATAAGGTTGAAAACGATTACATGATATACCAGTTAAGCCGCATAAATTTGTGTCAAAAACTCGTTTTAGTGAGTAATCTGAAAAAAAAAACCCATTCATTTATCCATTTATGCAATAGCTAGTACTACCCAATAGGTGTTCAAAAAAAGTACTACCCAATACACACACGTTAAATGTAATCTTTTATTGAAACTAGGTAATAACTGAAGTAGATTCTAACATTCCATTGTGTGAAAACTTAACTTTGCTGAAACTGAATTGCATACAGGTGAGTTTTGAAACACAAATAGCTGGAGACAAGTAAGTTCTAGGTTGATATATTAATCCGATCAATTCGACACGATCGATAGGAAATTGCTCTATCCTCTGATTTTATTCTAGACATACAATTAATAGTGTTATGAAAATTTATTTATGAAATTTAGATCTATACCATATAACTAGGGGTTTGGAGATTGTGTTGGAAAAAAATTCTCTTATTATTACGTTAATTTGCAAAGGAAACGGAATTAGAAAACATAATACTTCGTACAAAGCATACCGTAACATCATCACATATACCTTACTAGCTAGATTACTTAGTAGTAAATTTTTAATATTATAAATTTTGTTATGCATGATTTAGTTTACTAAGCACAATTAGAAGAGATAAAATTGATATATCCTAATGAGTACACCTGACCTACTACATGCATCCCTTCCTCTATATATAGATGAAGCTTGAACCTTCATCAACCACAATAAACCTTTCATTCTCTTGCTCATCTTAAGCCTTAGATCCCCAATCATCTTCCCATAGTTGAAACAGGCATACCAATGGCTTCATCAAAATTTTCATTTTTGTTTAAGCTTGCAACTTTTACATTATGTTTAGGGATTTTGTTTGGTACAAGCTCGGGTCAGCTAACGGCTAATTTCTATGCTAGAACATGCCCCAATTTCCGTTCTGTTATAACTAGAGCCGTGAATTCAGCTGTGTCAAGTGAGGCTCGAATGGGAGCTTCGCTGCTTCGTCTCCATTTTCATGATTGCTTTGTTAATGCAAGTCTCTAAGCTTTTACCATCTCTCTTTTCTTTCTACGTGCATGCACTTTTTGCTATTAATTATGCATGCACTAGGTTTTGTCAGGAGTCAAATATTTGTTGTATTAGCAAAATCTACATGTTAATATTATTTCATCAAGAACAAATAATTGGATGTTTTTAGTTTAGTCTCAAAGATTATTATTCACATACGTGATCTTTTCAAAATTCATAATAAATATAAATTATTTCGCATGCACAAAGGTTGACTTTCCAACCACTCGCTCTGCTTCTCACAATCTCACATGACGTTTACTAATTTGACTTAGTATGCATGGCTTATACTTGATTTATTTTTTGAGTTGAAAGTAATGTTCTCTTTAATAATATATAGGGATGTGATGCATCGGTGTTGTTAGACACCACTGCAAACTTTACTGGAGAAAAAGGCGCAGGCCCAAATGCAGGTTCAATCAGAGGATTTAATGTCATCGATACTATTAAAACACAACTAGAGAGTCAATGCGCCGGTGTTGTTTCTTGTGCTGATATATTGGCTGCTGCTGCACGAGATTCAGTTGTTGCAGTAAGTTGAAATTATCATCTTTAGTAGAAAACTTGATTAAAATCTACTTTAGAGTTTAGATTAGCTAAATAGAGATCAAACACTCAATTTTTTTATTTTTTTATTTTTATTTTTTATTTTATTTTATTTTATTTTATTTTATTTTATTTTACTTTGTTTTATTTTTCTATCAGCTTGGTGGACCAGGTTGGAACCTTGTATTTGGTAGAAGGGATTCGACAACAGCAAGCGCAAGTACCGCCAATTCTAATCTCCCTGCACCAACTCTTAGTCTGAGTGGTCTCATTTCGTCCTTTTCAAACCAAAATCTTAATGCCAATGAACTGGTAGCCCTATCAGGTTAGTTAATCAAGTTCTTCTAAACATGTTAATATCAACTTAATTATAGTCAAATATACTTCGACCGATTAGCAGATCTCTTGTTTATTTTGATGACCTTAGCAGTATTATTTGGAACGGTTTGCATAAAATAACAAAACAATATTATTATTATTATTATTATTATTATTATTATTATTATTATTATTATTTTTAATTTATTTATTTTTTTTAATCTCAGGGTATTATTTTTGTACATCTAAGTCGTTACAATTGTGACTTAATTAATTACTAGTATATTGTCTCATTCGGGTCATAATGTTACTAAATACCCTTAAAATGATTCCAAGGAATGATAACTTTATATACAAATACTATGATTAGGAGTTACATAATAACTTAAACGAAAAAGAAAATCTGATTATTATTATTATTATTATTATTATTATTATTATTATTATTATTATTATTATTATTATTATTATTATTATTATTTTATTTTTATTTTAGGATACTATGAATACACAAATTCCTCACATGTTTGTTTTGATGCAGGAGCTCATACAATTGGTCAAGCAAGGTGCACAACTTTCCGTAGCCGTCTCGCCAACGACAACAACATAAATGCAACATTTTTAACAGCAAGAAGAGCCAATTGTCCTACAAGTGGTGGTGACAATAATCTCTCACCATTAGATGCTACTCCTACACGCTTTGACAACAGGTACTTTAACGATCTAATTAGCCAAAGAGGGCTATTGCATTCGGACCAAGAGTTATTCAATGGTGGCTCAACCGATGCACTAGTGAGGACCTATGCTACAAATCAAGCTACTTTCTTCCGTGACTTTGCTAGTGCAATGGTTAAAATGAGTAACCTTAACCCGTTAACTGGCTCCAGCGGTCAAATCAGAACCAATTGCAGACGTACTAACTAATCACATATGCGCAAAATAAGGGAAACAAAGTTTTCCAAGCGAGTTTTCGCCATCTTGTTCGTGTGTTTCGTTTTAGTTATCCTTGTTGTGGAAGGTGTTATGTTGTAAAAGAGAAAATTCTCTCTTGTATTTCACATTATGCTTGCCATTTGGAAAGATTTTTAAGAGTAATGAAATTCCACATGTGCTTAATATGCATAATTTAGTGGTTTTGTTCAAGTATATTGTCTTTGCTTGTTTTTCTTGTTTGCTTGTTTCTCGTTGTATGTTTTATGTGATTCCCTTGTTCCTGTTTTTGCGCTTTCACGCTCTTTTTTCTTGTACTTTTCTCAACTGCACAGTTACATTGGCCGGAACCTGGAAGCAGTCTTTCTACTGCCAGGTTTATCCAGGTGGTTGAGGTAGGATTCGTCTACATTTCACCTCCCCCTTACCTCACTCTGGTAGGATTGGGTTTGTTGTTGCTGTTCAAGTATATTGTCTCAATATACATACTAAGGTTTATTGGGTATAATTCACAATAAGTAATTTGATCTAAGTACCAAATTAACAAGGAAGAACTTGTTTAAAAAATGAGGCAAAGTTTACTTCGTTATTTCTTTAACACCATTTTCATTTAAACAAAGAGTAGAAATTATTTCAAGTAGTTTATAAGCAGTTTTTGGGTGACTTATCTAATCGAACCATACCGGAATCAATTTTCTCTAACAAGAGTGGCTTTTGTTGGCGGTTTTAATTTGTTATCATGCCACCATTTCATATGATTTCTTTAGGAAACTAGTGTAAAATAAAGTCTTTAATGATTGATCGTTGACGAATTCTGGAATATACTGTTTGCGAAGTTTAGTAGAGATTTTATGTTTGTAGAAGTGTGGCCAGGTTGCGATGGTGTTCAACGTGACACATGCTTATATGGGTTCATGTTATGATTTTTTATACTAAAATTTTCCAAGAGAAGTAAAAAAGTAGTATCAAAACCAACAGTAATCCAGTATGATAGTGAGGGCTTAGCGCGCAACACAAACAATGTTATTTGTAAAATTTGTCCATGATTTATCAAGTTCGAATTCTATTTTGTAAAATTTGCCCATGATATATCAAGTTCGCAAGTTTAAGAGAAAAACCTCTTATTAACAAAAAGAAAGTGAGAAGTACACAAAGATTTCTAGTTAAAAAGATGGATATATCAGTATATCACAAATGGACTACTTAAGCGGTCAATACAATTTGTTACTAGTCCGGGTAAAATTTTATTTATTTATTT
The DNA here is from genome assembly GCA_014162995.1 of Artemisia annua. Taxonomy (NCBI): domain Eukaryota; kingdom Viridiplantae; phylum Streptophyta; class Magnoliopsida; order Asterales; family Asteraceae; genus Artemisia; species Artemisia annua. The sequence continues at coordinate 66,357 of LBNU01017622.1, forward strand.
ATTTTTTATACAATTAATTCTTTCGATCTACGTAGAGATTCCGGGCAACTAACTTACTTTTCTTACTTTGAGCTTTCTTTTGGGTTGGCCTCACAAAAACCTACATGATGTCAACTTGTTATTGCCCACTTTTTAACACACACAAAAAGAAGTCTCATTGACTAAAGTAAGATTCTTATTACTCGTTTTCAGTTCACATTTAAAATTACGATGGCTTAAGGCTGCCCACAGAAGGAGCACTCGATCGATCACAAGTCGATCGCCTTGCTGTGCACGATCGATCGCCAGACGAAATTTCCCCTACTTGGTCGTCCACACGATCGAGTACTTTGCATCTTTTCTTTTCTTCGATTCCCTCTTGTGTGTGTTTTGAATGTGTGTTTAGTGTGTGTGAAGATGAAGTTTGACATTCTTTTTTCCGCTAATGTGTAGTTGGACCTTTTTTTTTCTTTTTAAAAAAAATTATTTTTGTAATGTTTTAAAATATTATTTGTAATTTGTTCTTTTATAAAAGAAGGAAAAGAAAAAAAAAAAAAAAAAAAAAAAGATGTAATAAAATTAAAATTTTTTAGTTGAAAAAGTTGAAAAATTTTTTTTTTGAACTTGGTCGCCCTTACTGGGGCACCTAATCACCTGCAGGTCGCTGGAGAGAGAAAGCTGACGTGGCAGGGAAAATTGGGAGGATTTGTTGTCCTTAGTGTGGGTAGCCTAATAGCAAGATGTTTATGGATTATATCTGACAGATACTAATTTCAAGTAATTTTCTATTTTTTACTGAATGAGATATATGTTTGACTTTGAAACTACTTAACTGATGAATAATATAATACATTGTTTAAAACTATCTCATTAAAATGTTTTTAAAAAAAAAAAAATGTTTTTTTTTTCCCTCATCATTGGTTAATGTATATGGTTTCAATCGTTATCATGTGTTGCACGTAGCTATTTGCTTTTTCTTCTAAGAATAGTATTATTCAACCAATAACTATTTAGTGGATATCTTTCGTTATCGCAATCAAACTATTGAGAAACAACCTCATTGATTCCACATCGTTTGTCTCTATATTCTTACTTCAAAAAAAAAGAAAAAAAAAAAAAAAAAAAAAAAAAAAAGATGTAATAAAATTAAAATTTTTTAGTTGAAAAAGTTGAAAAATTTTTTTTTTGAACTTGGTCGCCCTTACTGGGGCACCTAATCACCTGCAGGTCGCTGGAGAGAGAAAGCTGACGTGGCAGGGAAAATTGGGAGGATTTGTTGTCCTTAGTGTGGGTAGCCTAATAGCAAGATGTTTATGGATTATATCTGACAGATACTAATTTCAAGTAATTTTCTATTTTTTACTGAATGAGATATATGTTTGACTTTGAAACTACTTAACTGATGAATAATATAATACATTGTTTAAAACTATCTCATTAAAATGTTTTTAAAAAAAAAAAAATGTTTTTTTTTTCCCTCATCATTGGTTAATGTATATGGTTTCAATCGTTATCATGTGTTGCACGTAGCTATTTGCTTTTTCTTCTAAGAATAGTATTATTCAACCAATAACTATTTAGTGGATATCTTTCGTTATCGCAATCAAACTATTGAGAAACAACCTCATTGATTCCACATCGTTTGTCTCTATATTCTTACTTAAAAAAAAAAAAAAAAAAAAAAAAAAAAAAAAAAAAAACGGAGAATCAAAGCTGCAAAGTATACATTTTTTCATAAACAAACAACATTAATTTGTAGCAATCTATATTCAGTATCAAACTGATAGATTATATATATGGACCTATTATTCAGTATAAAAAAGTCTAAACATACATACATTTGGAATTCTCCCTCTTTTGTTACTGTGCATCAATAAAGCTCGTTGTTTCTCGCAGGTTACCTGTGAATAACATTAACTTGGACATATTACACCATCTTTCAAATTCTATGAATGCAACAAACAAAAACATGATATCAGAAACAAACAACATAGAGATCAAACATGATTTTGACAACCCCGGCCTATATTTGTAGTCGGCTGATACTTTTCACACCTATATCTTATCGACGTTATGTAGTCTTCTTCTTTTCTTTCCCAAGTATTGGCACCATACGTACTTACATATTCTATCGTTTGAGACCATTTGTCGATATTCTACCTTAAGGGAATTATCAACTTGTCTCATATAATTTTACCGATATGCATGCTTTATCTACCTTACCTTAGAATCTTAGATGCATGGCATGCATGTTATCGAACCATATAATTTAAACAGGGAAATCGCTGAAATCGCAGCTGAATAACCTTAGACCCAAACCACCAAAACCACCTTTAAGACTTCTACCACCGGATCGATCAAAAACAATAAATCCATATCAAACCCAAACAACAATAAATCTAGGACACAGATTCATCAACTTTAGAAAACATATCAATATTGACACAATGATTGTGAAAGTATATGTATAAACTGAATTGGATTAAAGAATGGATATGAAGAGGTATTGGTTTACATTATATATATAGAGTTAATTAAACCTTTTACCATTTATATGGGAATTAAGTATTTGATTTTCCGATAGGATTGAGATCCCCCAACTTTGGATCGGTCATGTTTACTCACAAACAAAACAATGAGACCAAAAGAGGACCAATTTATTAGGATTTCAAGTAAATGATTTTCGTATAAAGATACTTTCCCTCCATTTTAGGAGTATCCATCTATAGAGTATGTGATTTTTCGATATTGACCCTAGAAAATATTTGCATGCAGGAAATGAAACGTGACAACAAAACTGATTATTACTTACTATTATTAGAAAGATAAACTAAAATTAGATTAAAGAAACAATATTAGGATTTTTCAAATAACAAGTTTTTATTTATTTATTTATTTATTTATTTATTTATTTATTATTTTTTATTTTTTTTTCAACAAATGATTTATTTATAAAGATGCTTTCAAGTTAATGCATTTGAATATAAAAAGATGATTCATGATAACTGCAAATAAATAAACATGGTTTCCCTCCATTTTAGTAGTATCCATCTATAGATCTCAACTTTACACAAAAACGATTAACTTAATCACTTGTAATCAACACATACTTGTCTTTTTTCGGAATATCTCTTATGCATATTCCCTTTTATTTTCTTAAGCCAATACTATATATAAATGAGACAATACTTGTTATTCAACTCAAGGTGAGTAGGATTAGATGGGCGTAGTATGGTGTATGGTTCTAGGATTTTTGGTGTTGAAATCAGTTGTATTTGTTGATGGTGGATCAACAAGCAGTTTCGTACGAAAAGATGAGAAAGCCATTAATATGTTTCTTGATAGTGATGTATTCGTTGCGCCGGCCAGCTATAATGCACCTCAACAAGTATGTTTTTGCATCATATTTTGTTGCTCTCTTCTAGTTAACAAAAGAAATATATGTATTTAAGAAACTCATTTCTATTGTTTTATGTTTTTTTATAAAGTTTTGAGATAAGTATTGGTTGGTTTTTGTGAATCTTGATGGGAATTTGTCAACTCTAGTGGTGTTTCCATTGCTTGCTAAAACTGCTTATGTTTATTAAGTAACCAAATATGTGGATAACATTTGCTTATAGTGTCACATAACCATATAAGCAAGGCAATCAGGCAGTTTAAGTAAACAAGTTTCTAAGTGTTGCTCAAAAGTCAAAGCTTATGATTTGAATTTTGAGACAAATCATAAGTAGTTTATTGGTTTCATTTTATTGACGATCATAAGTGATAATTGTGAAAGGTATCTCATATAATTAGCCTCTTAGAAAAATCTTGGGTTTGAATCTTTAGGAGCCATGTCTCTTTCTTCATGAGGGTTTTTGCATGGACCTACTTAACCAAAAATCTTAAATAAAATATTGAGAAACCCATGTAGTTGTGTCCCATATGATGTCTTTTTCTGTTTTTCTTGGTTATATAATACAGTTTAGACATCTTATATGATTTTAAGCCGGATGCAAAAGGATATATTGGTTTATCAAGTATAGTAGATGCAAAAGGATACATTAGTTTATACATTTTTGTAGATAAAAAAAAGATATATTGATTTATCCAGTATGATAGATGAAAAAGATACATTGATTTATCCAGTATGGTAGATGATTACAAAAGTTCTCGTCAAAAATGCCGTTGTTATCAGTTAGTGACTTTTAGTTTGAAGATTTGTCTCCGCATGTTGGCAGATTTATTCAACAACTAATTATGTTTGGTTTACTGCTTTTGCTTTTGCGTTTGTTGCATGTTTATATTTGTTGCTGTTTGAAGACCAGTCTCTGCTTGCTGTTGGATATTTTGGTTTTAATGTTTTTAGCATTTTAATTCAATCCGAGCTTTCGCGATTTCGTCGCTCAGATTGCGGGGGAGTATTAGACTATAGATTATGCTAGTAGGCCCGAGCCCGTCTGTGGCCTTCATTCCGTTAAGGTTTAGGGTTTATCAAGCTTTATAGTCTATAAATACCTCATTAATAAAACATAATACCCACGGGGTTTTCATCATCTAACACATCTCACACAAGGTGATCATGTGGGGAAGGCCATGATTGTATCATGGGTAACCATGGATGAACTCGGGTCAAATACCGTTTACTATTGGAGTAATAAAAAAGAAAAAAGGCATGCTTACTACTTACTCATTCTACAACCATACACAGTGGCGGAGCCAGAAAATGTAATCATGGGGGCGGTCAACAATGAGAAAAAGGCGAGTACAGGCTATCTTTTGTGTAACTCAAAATAAGTCGGGCCAGGTTTAGTTAAGTGCAAATCACTCAAATTCAAGTCAATTAACACTAGTAAGAGATGTATGCGTCTATACAATAAAACCTAGTTCAAGTAGGTTATTTTGACAGATTAGCACAAAAATAAGTGGGTTTTAAGAGGAAGTGTCTGTGTGACTATGTTTATACGACAAACCAAACATTGCTCAAATGGTTTTATTGCACTTGCAATCAAATATGTCATAAAACAAGCTGATAATATCAACATAATAACTGAAAATTTTAATGAAAAACATTAAATATAAATTTGAAAGAATGTTAAATCAAGGGTACCCTAAATCAAGTATAGGGGCGTTAATAGTTTTGCTAGTGGAAATAATGGTGGACTTTCCAACATATACAACTAGAGAGTAAATACTTATAACTTATACTCCGTAAGTCTATTGGGTACATTTAATAAATAAAATGAAAAATAGAACCCACAAAACTCCATTGGTCAAACATATGGTTGGTTCCTTCATCTACACACTTCCCTATGTATCTTCTTCTTCCCTTATACTTTTACATAAAACACAATACCGAAAGATAGAAAAAAAAAACCCATTATTAAGTTCGATTAAATTACGAAATTCAGTTTAAAAGCACTTGATCTTGGTAGTCATCACTCACGACGAGGGCACTACAATTTCTGAGCCGAGGGCACTAACCATTTTATCGCTAATTTTACCTATTTCTTCCTACTGATTTGGTCTTTCTACAAGAGCATGGTTGGGATGGCTCCGCCCCTGATTGTTATAATACCCTCGAAGTCTTTTTGGGCAAGTTTATCCACATGACACAAAAGAACATTTTTAAGTCATATATTGCACTTGCTAAAAAGCCGGTTTTGACGTATACGAGGAGGCCCTAAGAACAACATCGTTACTTGACAATCAGGCTTGGCTTCTTGATTTCATGTGCATATAAATCACACCTTACTCAAAAGTTGATATAACTATTAATCTATCACTTGTTACTATATGAAAGGATATAACATCATTTTCTACTATTTATATAACCGATCTAACAAAAAAATTGCAAGAATCTCATGTATCTTCTATAGGAAAAAGTTACATAATGATGCTGAAGTCGAAAGCGAATAAATCACGCAACACTGTAAGTCCTTTTCAAAGATGTGAAACCATATCACGCATAAGTAGCATGACCACTCCAATGATTATCTCCCGACATTAAAGGAATGAAAAGCTTTAAGTAGCTAATCTCAAAGCTTAATATAAAGCTAAACAAGAAGGTCCAGACCGAAACATCATCCTGCGATCAAAAGGATATTAGCTAATGCACAAAGTGACATGGCACTCTAAACAATGCAAAATTTATTGCGCATGTCCGCTAAAGACATGAAACTTATCACGCTAAATAGTGTGACCTCAACAATACTATCCTACTATTAAAATAAGATAAAACCATAAATATCGTCGTAGAAACTATCACAAACATCTAATACAACAACATGGTAGCAAAGGTTGTACATATCAAACATATGCATGCCTTAAAGCACAAATGGAAAATAACACGAAGAGTCCATATATATTGCGTTAACATTTAACATATATGAACTAGGAGGCCTAATGATGTATCCCATTTAAGTATTAACCAACAAATATGAATTATTAAGGGGTTATATACAATAATTGGTATAACTCTATATTCAACTAGGGTGACAACATGTATCTTATCCTTCAGCATTATTAGATATGGATATATGTAAAGATATTTATATATGAAAGAACCATGCAAGTTGGAATGCTTTGTAAATAAACAGACAAACATCGAGCCAACCAAGGGGGTTATCAACTTGCATAACATATATATCAACTTGCATAACATATACTATTCGATCTCTTACAAATTTGATTTTGTTATATATGGTCTTATAATCTCTTACATATTTGATTCAGTACAGTTAGATGTGGAAGGGGTGGAAACGAGTTTAGCTGAGCCGAGCCCGAGCCTATCAGAGCCCGAGCTCGGCTCGTTTATATATATAAAGCTCAATCTCGTTTCGAGTCTCATATTAGCTCGAGCTCGACTAATTTATATAACGTATTAAAAAAAACAAAGTTCAAATGGGGCTTGGCTCGTTAATTACACAAGGCTCGAGCTCGATTACTTCTTTTACGCTCGTTTATACATGGTTATACGTATATACAATATGTATACATATATATTTCTAGAGCTCGTTTAGGCTCACGAGCTTACTCGATCTTTTTGTATAGAACTCGAGCTTGAGCTCGATTATTAAGTGAGCCCAAACTTAGGCTCAAGCTCGTTTAGGCTCGGATCATTCAAGCTTTATACCGATCCGATCCCGAGCTTTTCAAGAGCGGCTCGGCTCGTTTTCACCCCTAGATATGATTCTATCATATCAAAATGCCTATGAAAGGGCAAATATTATATCGATTCAAACACACCAATACCTATCATCTCTATTACATTCTAATGAATGCATAAACTAAATATAGTATAAACTCTCTAGACTTGTGATGACATCAAATAAGTACATATTATTGTCATTATTTGACTTGTTTTATTACATTATGTATGAGAATTGATACTTAATTGTTTACTTTAGTAATTCTTAGGTAAAAACAAGCAATTGGTGAAACTTGGCGATTTTGGATGAATTATGGAGCAAAACTAGCAAGATGTCAAAAGTCTACTGAAATCTAGAAGATGCGTCGTATCTCTCTCAACAGATACGCCGCAATATCATACTTAGATGAATTCGAAGACCATTGCCTGACTTTGAAGAATGCGCCGCATGTAATTCTATCATGCGCCGCATATGAAACTTTAGTCAACGAAGAAGATCAAGCTTGTTCTACTTAAGATACGCCGCATTACACTTCTGACATACGACGTATCACTATCCAGACTTCACCAGATACAATCCAAGACACTGAAGGACAAGCGCCGCATAAAGATCAAGATATGCCGCATCTGAAGATGGTGTACGAATATTCCAGAATATATTAATCTTGGACCCCACGCGAAGTTAAGTCGATGCGCCGCATCTACTTACTCGATGCGCCGCATCGTACCCTCAGACAGAAACTATAAATACCCCAAGACATACACAAATTTTGGGTGCAACCAAACCCTAAGGAGACGAACTCAGTCGAAGAAGCATCACAAGACACACCTCAAACGAAGATATTAGAGCTGTAAGAAGGTCTTGCATGTATTTAATTCATTAAGTAGTTTTGTTTTATTGTATTAGTACGCTTTAATTCATTAGGATTGATGGGCTTGTGGCCACCATACTGCTCCCCTTAAAATTGCTTTCCCATCAATTAAAGTTTATATGATGATGTTCTTGGTGACTTGTATATGTGCATTGATAACCTCTGTGTCTAGCTGAGCTTGTGGGCTGCCATACGTGTTCCTCGCCTACTTATCTAGTGTCTAGAAAGTAGGATAGACATAAGTGATCATTAAGAGTTTACTCGCCTATATTTATGATCCAACGAGACAGATTAGATTACGATACTCATCATATAAAACTAGCAATAAAACAAGCAACAAGCTGCTTAACTATCAGGACAGGCCTTCTTCTGCTTCTATTATCTATCTGTGTACGTGTTGCTATTCGCTGATTCGTGCTCATTAGTTTACTTACTGTTTAATAAAACCAAACTGTGCCAGTCTCTCAGGCTGAACCCCCTTTCGTTAGATTAGACTGTAAAACTAACTTAGGATATTAAAATACTAATTAGGTTAACTAGATAATATGTTCCACTCTTAGTGATCGACACTCTACTTACCATTATATTCATACTGACCGGGTACACTGCTCGTTAGGTGTGTGTGTTATTGATAAGTCGGCTAAATATAAATTTAAAACTTGAGTAGGCATTTATACTGTAAAACCGTAACGACACATACATGCGCATCAACTTGATTCGAGCAACGCTTACAAATTTGAACCCCATATTGTTTTCCTCAAAGTTCTTGATTCGGTTCAGTGTAGTGTTTTTACAAAACATGATTTTATACTTGTGCTATAGTAAATGAAATTTACCACCATTCTCTCCTACACCAAAGTTAGATATCCTGTACCATTTGCCTTCTTCAAGCATGCCTTCATATTATTTAAGTAAATATTTTGTAAATATTTTTTATTACTATATAACATCATAACATCATAATAATATAATTTAAACATATTCAAATATGTTCATCTTGAACTACAAAATCTAAACTCCATAGAGAATGAGACATGTTTGGTGCATGCGAACACCATATACGGATACACGTTACTTGTACTTTGATGTTATCCATCATGGGATCAACATCACATAACAGAGTAAACATTTGGTTCATGTTTGTTGCCGTTTTTTATGCAAAAACATCAAAATAAAAAAGCAAAGATTAAATTCAGAGAACAATTAACAACATACACGTATTAATTCATGATAATGACCATGCATGAAAACATCAAATAACCATGCACAAAAACATTGAATCAGTATCAGATAGCATAAATTCAAAAGAAAATTGACCATTATGAGTCTAAAAACATAAAAATAGCATAATATATACGAATTATAGAATCATATGTTTCTAACCTGTTGGTGCTTTCATTTTTTTTCGGATTGATGCCATAGTTAGAAACATATGATTCTGACGTGACTTTCTTTTCTTAGTAAATAGTGTGTATCTACCATGCCCATATATGATGTATTCATGTTTTAACCAAAATGCTTTAAGTCTATCATATCAAGCTTTAGGAGCTTGTTTAAGAACATATAACACTTTCTTAAGTTTTGTAAATCCATTTATAAATCAATAAATCATTTGCAGAAGCATAAACAAGAAGTATTCAAATTGATTCCAATCTATCCACCGGAGCATATGTTTCATCGCAATTAATACCTTCTTGTTTGTTATATCTTTGTGCAACTAATTTAGCTTTGTTTCTAGGCTCAATACCATTTTTCATTTAGTTTATTTCTAAAAACCCAATTAGTTCCTATTATGGTTTGATTTCTAGATGATGGAACTAAATCCCGAACATCATTTACCATAAATTGGTTTGATTCTTCTTTCATAGCAACGACCTAAGGGTTCGTTTGGTAGGACAAAATGAAATGTCAAATGAATGGAATAAAAGACGCAATGGAATACATTTTTTGGTGCAAAGGTGAATTATATTAACTTCCCAAAACATTGTACACCATATAAGAATAACTGATTGGGCACATCCCAAATCAGATACAAAAACAGAGAAACTACAATTGTCCTATATCTGACGAAACTATACTCTATCTCAGACAACAAATCTGTCAAACAGAACCATAACAGATACTTCTTCATCTCACAGCAACCATGATCTCAAACACTGAAAATTCACCTTCATTTGAGCACATCTAAAACCAGCTCCTACCATATCAGCAGTGATACAACTCTATTCCAACTTCCATAAAAACATTAAATCCTCAGCTACATCACCTCAAACAACTCCATTACTGTTTCTGTAGTGCAATCTCACATTCCATAGCTCTGCAACTTTCTCAGTGTTGACAGTTTTCTTCACAGTTAGGCTCAAAAGCTGCATTCTAATATTTTCAGTAATAGAAAGCAACACACACTCCACTGTTTGATGAGAAGCATTGAAGATCCTAGCATTCCTTTCCTTCAAGATATAATAAACAGCAGCAGCAAGGACTACTCTTCTAAGCACACTCCATATAGAGTTAGAGCAGGACAGATTGGTGATTCATTACCATTGTTATAATGTAATGTAATACATGATATAATGTAATGATTCATTACCATTGTTAATCGTGTTTGGTTGGTATGATAGAATGGAATGAAATCGATAAGAAAAATACTAAAATGCCCATGGATGATAGAAAGTTTATTTAATGTGGTTATTTAATGATGGACTTTTATATAATTTTGATTCTATTACAAGATGCAATGAAAAAAGGAGGATACTCTTATTGAATGAAAATGAAAGTTTTTAGTGTAATGAGTTATTCATTGTAATGAATCATTACATTGTATAATTGTTAACAAATAAGATTTTTTCATTCCATCATAATAATCATTTTCATTCCCATTTTGATTACAATATATCAAACACTACGTAACTTTCATCTTTTAAAGCTTCATTTATAATTTTTGGGTTCTATGGTTGATATGAAATGAAAGAAATTACTTTTGTTTTGTGCTCGTGATCTTAGAGTTCTTTCATTTAATCTTCCAATTACTTTGTCTAGTGAATGATTTTTAGACTCTTTAATATTTATCATTTCATTATTTTCTTATGGCTCTACTTCAAGGTCATTTTCTAACTCTATATCAGCTTGGATTTTCTATGGCTTGTTCTTCGCCCAAATCCTCATCCACCATAGGGTGATGTTTTGGGTGGAGTAGGACTTTCGTCGAAAGTTACGTTTAATGACTCTTCAACTTTCCTGGTGAGCTTATTTAGAATAATGTAAGCCTTACTATTTTGGGGATAACTTAAGAAAACACCTTTGTATGACTTTGTTGTAAAACTTGGTAAGGTAATCTTTAGTATTTAAAATGAAACACTTACTTCCAAATACTTTGAAATATTCTAATGTCGGTTTTCTACTTCTATAAATTTCATATAGTGTTTTTTTTAATTGGTATAATTAAAATTCTATTTAATATGTATGTGGAGGTGTCTAATTGCACTAAATTTTTTGAGGAATAGATTGTTCATTAAGCATTGCTTTGCTCATTTCTTGTAAGATGCGATTTTTCATTTCAACTACCCTATTTGATTGAGGAGTGTGAGGAGCTGAAAAGTTGTGACTAATGCCATTTGCATCACAATAATCTCTGAATTACACTTAATTATCAAATTCCATACCATGATCCGTTCTAATAGAAACTATTGAACAACCTTTTTGGTTTTGTATTTTCTTACTTAAAATTTCAAAATTTTCAAAAGCTTCATCTTTATTTTTCAAAAATTTAGTCAAAGTATAACTTGAATAGTCATCCACTATTACTAAAGTTTAGAAGTTACCTCCGTAACTCCAGATAGCGGATAGACCAAACAACTATATGTAATAATTCTAGACACCTAGTAGTTGAAACCATGTTTTTAGCCTTATGGCTAGCATAGGCTTGTTTTCCGATTTTACAAGCATCACAAAAGTGTTCGTCAAATTTTAACTTAGGCAAATTCCTAACTAGTTCTTTAGATGATAGTGATTAAATTAGTCTCATATTGACATGTCCCAGTTTTCTATGCCACAAGATGGAGTTATCATCTATAGTGACAAGGCATAATTTATCTTGTGGCTTAGTTCCTATTTTCATAACATATAAGCCATGTTTCCTAATTCCTTTTCCTATTGTTATTCCATCCTTAGTTAAAAACCCATCACCCATTCTGAATGGTAGGAATTAATACAAAATCAAACAGACAAAAAACCCTAAAACTGCGATCAAGAATTAAACCCTAAGTAATCCTCAATCAAACCGACAATTGAACAAAAGAATAACAATCCTGTATTAATCAAGAATAGCCACAAGTGGATAATCAAGATCAGTAATAGGAATGTCAAAGGAATGTTTAAAGATCAATTAAATTGAAAAACGATTTAGGGTTTTTTAGGAATCGCAAATCGCCAGAGAGTTAGGGTTAGGGAGAGTTTAGTTTTCATTTGAATCATGTGATCTTTATTGCACTTCTATGGCTTATAAACCCTAGTTGTTAACTAGGTTTTTATTCGTTTTTGAAGACTGACGTTATTCTTCTTGTTTATTCTGTGTTGTGACTACTTTTATTAAGGTTTTTGGTTCTTGTGATGGTGAATTTGGGAGAGGAGAACATGAGTATGCCACCACCCGTGGCTACTGTGGAATCTGGTCTTGATGTGAATTCTAATGCTGCGGTTGTAGGTGTTGGTGGTACTACGTTTAGGGAGTCAGCAGGTGTTGGTGGTAGTAAGGATACAGGAGGTTCTATNTCGCCTACACCTCGCGGTATTACATCTCTATTACATCTCTAGTAGATCTAACGGTTACAAAGTTATTTACTAGTAGATCTAACGGATAATATAAAAAAGTTCATTCTGGATAATTTTGTGAGCGAGGTTTATTCTCGATAACTAGTAACAGAAAAAGTTCATTTAAGTAATTTACTCTATTGTTTTTTCTGTGTGAAACTATATGTTGAATGTCGAACTCTCTTCAATTCTTTATTGGCCAAATATAAGTATATATTAAAAAAGAAAAACGCAACCCTTGCATATTATATTCGTTTTTCGTCGATTTCGTCATTCCTTTAACATACCGACTGATTTTAGTTAATCCTTTGTTTGTGGATTGTTAAGATTCGTGGATGTGGGATTCCCTATAACCACTAACCTATAGCTATCTTCTATTCAATTGTTGATTACTTTTATTGTCGATTTGTTTCTTTTTTATTATTCTAATCCATTAAAACGTGTCTTACTCCAATTATTTATTCCATATAACGTTTTGTGGTTGCATGTGATGTTTTTATAATACATTATTTATTGATCGATCTGGTTATTCTTGTGGGACTTAAGATCTGTACGTTTTGGTGGTGATTTTGAGGGTCGTCTTGTTGTGGTTGTGTTATGATGGGGGTTACGAGAGAGAGGGATAAGGGTGGAGGTAATCTTGAGGATGCTACGCCGTGTATGGAGAGTGGATCAGTGTCGTCTAAGCCACATGGCTGTGCTACCAATCATGCTATTGATAATACAAGTGGTAGAAGTAAGGATGCAGGAGGTTCTATTCCCACGTCTAACTTTGGGTCTGCTGCTACGAAGCAAGTGGAACCGATTTCACTTGCAACGCCTACTACAAATGGTATTGATAAGGTTGTCTTGGATGCTTGTAAGGACTTTGATAATGTAATGCATGCTGTCCAATTAAAGAATGCCGAGAATGTTTTGAAACAGCCTACTACAACGTATGCGGGTGCTACTTCTAATGAACCTAAGAAACGCACCTCTAACTTTCGTAGGCTGGAGTGTAGCAAGAAAACAAATGGTGTGGATCTTACGGTCCCTATGAAAGTGGTTGAAGAGGTGAATACTAGGTATGAGAATACTCTCTATGGCTATTTCCTTGGTAAACACGTTGCTTTTCATGTTGTTGATTATTATGTACGCAATGTATGGGCTAAGTATGGTATACAGAAGATTATGATGAATGCTAAGGGGTTCTTTTTCTTTAGGTTTAATTCGAAGAAAGGTGTTGATGATATCCTTGAAAACCGTCCATGGTTGATTAGAAATGTCCCTATTATTCTTAAACCATGAACCTTGAACACCAACTTGCTTAAAGAGGATTTGACCAACATCCCGGTGTGAGTCAAATTTCATGATGTTCCTCTTGTTATGTTTTCTGATGACGGTCTTAGTCTTCTTGCTACATTGATTGGTACACCGAGAATGTTTGATGCTTATACTAGTCAAATGTGCAAGGAATCATGGGGTCAAAGTAGTTTTGCTAGGTGCTTGATTGAAGTTAAGGCGGATGAGGCGCTTAGGGAAAGCCTCACTGTTGAAATACCCTTATTTGATGGGTCGGGTTGACTGTTTAGAAGATTTGGGTTGAATACGAGTGGAAACCACCTCGATGTGATACGTGTAAGATTTTTGGTCATACTCTGGCTGAGTGTCCTAAATCTGTACCACCTAATACTCACCCCACATCGAGTGTTAATGATGTGTTTTAAACGGTTAATCACAAGAATAAGGGTAAGAATGGTGGTCATAATACTTCGGGTAAAGGTGGAGTTACTCCCAAAGCGACTCTTCTTGAACCCAAGAAATGGCACTAAGAAGAAAGTTGCTGATGTGGCTAGTACGAGTGGTGCGCTGATTGCTACATCAAACCAGTTTGATGCCCTCCATATGGATGATACTGATGACTTTGGTATTCCTACCAATAAATGACTAAGGATGTGTATTCTGGTATTACAAAGGAAGCTACGGAGGACGGGTCTCAAAAGAATGTTAATGCATCGCAAGAACCGCTTGTGAGTGACTCAATGGATGCTAACGAGGTTGGCCTTACTCCTATTATTGATAAAATTGGAGAGCTTGAAAAGCTACTTATTGATGAGAAAGCTAGTCTCGTAGATGATGATGGTCATCCTATTAAAAAGGTTGATTATCCGGCTCCGTCTACTTCTTCTACTAAAAGGGTTAACCCATTCTCTAAGGTGGAAGACATTGTTGTTTCTGACAGTGATGATGAGGACGTTGTGAACACTTTTGATGAGTCAATGAACCTATTTGGTGGGGGACATGATCGTGAAGATGATTATGATAACTATGCGGATCAGTTCTACGATCTTCTAGGGAATTTCAAGCTCCAAGGCCTTTGTAGGAAGTAATTTTGTTTCATAAGAGTCTAATGTTATCGTTTGAGTAGTGGTTTATGTTCTTGTTTATAGAATAGGAAGTATCTTGTTATGTAAGCTTTACCGCCTATGTAACGGGCTGAGATATGTGATTCACCCATATTCTTTGTACTTAAACGTTTTTTGAAGTAATATATTTACCATATCTTTTCGCCTTTTACAAAAAAAAGGGTAACCAAAAGCGACTACAAATGCATATGAACCCCACCTACAAATATATTACGTAGTATATATGTATATAGAAACATTACACTGGATTGATTTATACTCCCACTTTAAACATACTTTTATTTTCCGGAAGGGACATCTTTAATGTGTAAAAAATCATTAGTTTATGTACGTATCTTCATATTTATAATTAAGAGTTAAACTTTAACATCATATATCTGCTTAAAAATGTTTTATACACGATTTTACAAAAGATATTTGAAAACAAAACGGATTTCTTTATAAAAGAATCATTATATCAAAAAGATTTAAAACTTGATCGAGTTTCATGAAATAAATGTTAGTATTTGAACAAACATATATACAAACAAATTAATCTACGTGTATGTGAATATACATTAAATACACATGCACATAGGGTAATATTCAAATAAGAAAAAGGCTAAATAATTTGAAAAATGTTACATATACTTATTAAGATATTTTAATAAGATATCTAAGATATTTCAGTCGTTCGTGGTTGACAATGGGATGTCGACTTGCACTTTATTTTTTCTGACTGATTAAGCTGGATGCACTAGTTAGAAATGAGATCCTCAAATCTATAAACATATAAGATTGAGTCCTAAAATTTAAGGGGGAGTATTAATGACATCAATTTTTTGAGGAGCATTGATGACATAGTTTTTAGAAGTGAAACATATAGCCATGCGAGAATCAAGATTAATGCCACGTCCATGTCAAGCGTCCATGTTTATGAGGGGCATGCGAAGTGTTCATGTATTCATTGAGGCACTTATGATTGTAGAGGTTACATGGAATAAGGCATTTGGAGAGTCTATTTTAATTATTAGAGTATGCATTACTTGATCTTTAATAGGAAAATTAATTGGGTAACTCTTTCAACTACTTCTTTTGAGTATAAATAGCACAATTTAGCAACCCACAACAAATTATTCCACCGCCACATCCACCGGAACCGACCAACATCAACTGTTTCCGCCGCCGACACCACGTTCAACCAAACTCATTTTAGTCATCGTGGCGTGCATGAGTCGTTGATGAAGAAGGTTATTGAAAAATGGTTGTGATGTATATTTATTTATTTGAATTGTTTCTTTTGGTAATGTGATATGATACTAAGTTTAGTTTTGGTTGTTGTCGTGTGTAATGAGCAGCTCCAAAATGATTAATAACGTTGGCAAACATGCTGACATATGGGTATTTGTTTGTGATTGTATTGTTAATGATTGATTGTTAGTAATCTTATATGTGTTGTTTTTGCATGATAGGTTTGGGCAAGAAGATGGTATAGGAGATGATATCTTCACCAACAACCGTATGTCTTTTTTTTCCCTTTTACAAAATATATTTATACACGTAAAATGTATTTGATTTTATTTGACCCCTCATGCATGAGGAGGGGGTGGCCAACTTAAATTCATTCATTTCGTTTTCTTAAAAAAAGTATTCGTGGGGGATAAAGTTAAGTTCTATTGTTATATGTATTATCGATTTTCCAAATGTCAGGGAATGGATGAAGGAAAAAAAAGAATTAGAATAAAAAGAAGAGGAAGAAAGCAAAACAACTAACTCAACTCGAGTTGCAACAACAAAAATATGACGAAGAGAAACTTAAAGTCCACTTGGAGAAAGAAGAAAAGATTAAACAAGAGACCGATCACTACCGAGAAACAATTATGTTCATGCAAAGCTTTCCTCACAAGAAAGATGCCAACAACAATCGTCTTCGAGCTTAGGAGTGTCGAAATCATGCTCAACCAATGGAATGCAAAGATATTCATCGAGGCAAACTCGGTTGGCTGTTCGGTCCTTTAGGTTTCGGTTGTCTACAATATATGAAGCTGAATCATCCTCTAATCAGTCTCATTATCATAAATTTTATTGATGATTCCATTGCGACACTCAATAGTTGGATGGATTTGAATGTTAATATTTTGTTTGCGTTTAATCTTTTTGACTATTTGATATCCATATATGTATATACTGAATTGTTGGAGGATTAATTAACTTGAGCTTTAATTTTGTAATCTCATGATGTGAAAGTTATATTTTTTTAACCTTTTTATCATCATGATCACGCTAAAATATAAAATTCAAACTCTGTTAAATAAAAAAGTATGAATGAATGTTCGTCATATAATAAACTTCCACGTTATAAGCATATACGCCATGTCATTGTTAGGCAATAATTTTTTATACTCAATCACTTTTTCAAGAAAATTAAAAAGTCGAAAAAAAAATTGTTATTTGTTTTTGGAATCATTAAAGGACAATGTCATTTGTGTTTATACTGATTTGGAGGGTATTTGGAGGGTGCTTTTAAAGTGATTTTAACAACTAAGAGAAACTTCTAATACAATGAATCATAACCATGCAATAAAGTATGAAAGAAGAATATCAATCATCTTTGCAATTAAGCTACTCTCAATTTATTGATCAATTACTTGCGAAGTGCAAGTGTGTTTATTGAGAGGCATACGAAGTGTTCACGTATTCATTGAGGCACTTATTGATTGTAGATGTTACATGGAAGAAGAATAGCAATCATCTTTGCATTTAAGCTACTCTCAATATATCGATCAATTACTTTTACATTTAAAAGTGGTATATAAGATGATATGGTAGATAACGAAAACCTTCCTGATGGGGGTGTTGAGTTGAACCATGTAATTTCATGATATAGCAATCATCTTTGCCAAGGAATCACAGGTTTAGAGCCAAAATGGTAGGAATGCTACATTTGGTTAAAGAAATTATGGTTGGTATTTTCTCCAAAGGAGTTTATTTGGCCAACACGTATGAATTCAAACAGTTAAAAAAATTGGAAAACAGTTGTTGGATACATTAAGAAGAGATGTTGTAGGGGTGGAGGTTGATAATAGTAACGATGGTGCTACTGGTGCGAGCCGTATATCACAAAGTAATGAAGAAAATGTAGTGGATTTACAGTTAGCATTGTGGAATGATGTGGATAAGAAGCATGTGGGTTCTGAGATGTTTGACAAGAAATGGACTAAAAGAGACCAGAAGATTGATCTCGGGGAAAATCTAACGATATATAGCAAAAACGTTGTTGGTGATGAAGTGAAAAATATTGGTGATTGGTTGTCTTGGCCGACATATGTGGAAGGCGAGGCAAGTAAAGGGTGGTTCCTGCAAATGACAGACTCACTTGACAAAATAGATAAGGTTTTCAACCAGCTTATGCACATCGAGTTTGTCCCTATGTAGGAAATCATTATTTTATTTGCATATGCAATGTCATTGATGGTTATATTACCAGCCTAGAGGATGAATAATCATAAGGATTACTATTGGTTACAAAACAAAAAAGGACCAATTACTTTTTTATGGGTAAGCTAAATATGTAGCATGGTTATAGTTATCTTATGTTTAGAGATGAAATGAGCGTGCAAGCCGTATATTCATGTATGATCTCTGCTTTTTTTAATTGAAATAAGTTTTGTAGATGTGCATTATGGCATGATCCCATATATATTGAGTTTACAAATGAGAATGATACATAAATATGCAGGTTGTGCATCGCAAAACATTTTTATATTTTTATACAACAAAGTAAAAACGTTTCATACAACATACTAAAGTACTAAACAAAAAATAAGCATACACTAGCCAATACATAGAATTAATACACAATTAACAATTAGATTAAAAGCCCGTGCGTAGCACGGGTTCTGCATGCCTCGTGCTATATAAACATGAGAGGTAATGTTAACATTTATGTGAGTGAAGAAAATAAACAAATTAATTGTTGTGAGACCTCTATTTAATACAAAAAAATAAATTTTCCTTCCCAACATAATTAACATTACCTCTCATGTTCAAACAGAACATGAGAGGATCTCAATCCTTAGAACTCGCTCGCCCAAGTTACATATCTTGGGGTGGCCAACTGGCCATATAAGGTTGAAAACGATCACACGATATATATCCGTTAGGCCACATACACGTGTTAAAAGCACGTCTTGCGTGAGTAACCTGACAAAGAAAACTTCGTTCATTTATTCATTTATGTACTAGCTGTACTACCCAACAAACACACGTTAATATAGAATTTTATTGAAACTAGGTAACAAATGAAGTAGATTCTAACATTCCTTTGTCTAAAAGCTCAACTTTGCTGAAATTGAATTGCATATAGGTAATTTTTGAAACACAAATAGCTAGACACAAGTAAGTGTTAGGTTAGGTTGATATGTTAACCCAATCAATTCGACCTACGATAGGAAATTACCCGTTATACCTACAAATTGCTAGATCCTCTGATTCTATTTTAGACATACAATAAGTTATGTAATCTTGTTTATGAAATTTAGATCTACACCATATAACTAGGGTTTTTGAGATTCTGTTAGAAAAAAATTACCTTGGCATCTAATTATTACGTTAATTTGCAAAGAAAACGGAATTAAAAAACTTAATACTTCGTACAAAGCATGTCGTAAATTTAATCATCACATATACCCTACTAGATAACTTAGTAGTAAATTTGTAATATTATAAATATATATTGTTATGCAAGATTTAATTTAATAAGCACAATTAGAAGAGATAAAATTGATCCATTCCTCTATATATGGATGAAGCTTGTACCTTCATGAACCACAATAAACCTTTCATTCTCTTGCTCATCTTAAGCCTTCAATCCCCAATCCTATTCCCATAGTTGAAATAAGCATACCAATGGCTTCATCAACTTCTTCATTTGTGTTTAAGCTTGCAACTTTTACATTATGTTTAGGGATTTTGTTTGGGACAAGCTCGAGTCAACTAACGGGTAATTTCTATGCTAGAACATGCCCCAATTTCCGTTCTGTTTTAACTAGAGCCGTGAATTTGGCTGTGTCAAGTGAAGCTCGAATGGGAGCTTCGCTGCTTCGTCTCCATTTCCATGATTGCTTTGTTACTGCAAGTCTCTAAGCTTTTACCACATCTCTTTTCTTTCTACATGCATGCACTAGATTTTGTCAAGAGTCAAATATATGTTGTATTAGCAAAATCTCAATGTTGATATTATATATCTCATCAAGAACAAATAATTGGATGTTTTTAGTTTAGTCTTAAAAATTACTATATATTCTCTTAAGTGATTCTCAAAATTTCGAAATAAGATATTTTGCATGGACAAGTTTGACTTTACAACCACTCTTGGCTTTTCACAACCTCACATGATGTTTACTTATTTGACTTTGTATGCATGCATGGCTTAAACTTAATTTCTTTTTTAAGTTGAAACTAATGATTCTCTTAAATAATATGTAGGGATGTGATGCATCGTTGTTATTAGACGACACTGCAAACTTTACTGGAGAAAAAGGCACACCCCCAAATGCAGGTTCAGTAAGAGGATTTGACGTCATCGATACTATTAAAACACAACTAGAGAGTCAATGCGCCGGTGTTGTTTCTTGTGCTGATATATTGGCTGCTGCAGCACATGATTCAGTTGTTGCAGTAAGTAGAAATTAATCATAGTTGAAAACTCGATTTTATATCTACTATAGATTAGTTAAATATGGTAAATATGAGATCAAACACACTCATTTGTTAATTTCTTACTTTATTTTATTTTTCTATCAGCTTGGTGGACCACGTTGGAACCTTGTATTTGGAAGAAGGGATTCGGCATCAGCAAACGCAAATACCGCCAATGCTGATTTTAGTCTGAGTGGTCTCATTTCAGCCTTTTCAAAACAAGGTCTTAATACCAATGAAATGGTAGCCCTATCAGGTTAGTTAATCAATTTCTTCTAGCATATAATATCAAATATACTTCGACCAATTAGGAGATCTCTTGTTTATTGATGACCTTAATCAGCTGTATTAGTTGGAACAATTTGCATAACATAATAAAAAAGGTTTTATCTTCGGGTATTAGTCGTTGTATTTCTTTGTACATCTAAGTCGTTACTGTTGTGACTTAATTATATTGTCTCATTCGGGTCATAATGTATACATATATATTTTTTTGGTAAACATGGTTTCCGACCTTTTTGGCCGGCTAATCCCTTAAACTAAGTTCAATAAATGAAAACTTGTAACTAAAGCATGTATGATCTATGTATTAAATTAAATGTTCAAACTTATATACATATACTATCATTAGGAGTTAAAAAATAACTTAAACGAAACACAAAACCCTTTTTTATCTTGTGATACTATGAATACACAAATTCCTCACATGTATGTTTTGATGGCAGGAGCTCATACAATTGATCAAGCAAGGTGTACAACTTTCCGCAGCCGTCTCACCGACGATAACAACATAAACGCATCATTTGCAACATCAACAAGGGCCAATTGTCCTACAAGTGGTGGTGACAATAATCTCTCACCATTAGATGCTACTCCTACAATTTTCGACAACAGCTACTATAAGGATTTGATTAACCAAAGAGGGTTATTGCATTCGGACCAAGAGCTNCCTTTTCATTATTGGTTAAAGGATATGGTTTCAATCGCTATCATGTGTGGTAGCTTCTTTGTTTTTTCTTCTAAGAATAGTATCATTCAACCATAACTATTTAGTGGATATCTTTATTTATCGCAATCAAATTATTGAAGAACGACCTCATTGATACCACATCCTTTGTCTCTCTATATCCTAGTCATTCTTACTTAAGTAAAATTAATTTATTATTATTTTTTAAAACTTGAATAAACGTGAACTAATTAAGAAAGCTGCAAAGTTTACATTTTTTCATAGACAGAAAACATTTGTAGCAATCTATTCAGTATCAAACTCTGGGACGGTCTTGGGCCTGAGCCAAGGGCCCAATATTTTAGAAGGGCGCCATCAATGATAGTCCATAGGTATATGGTATTAGTTCATGAGGCTTTTTCTCAAGCTCAACAATAAAATTTTGGTCATATAAAGTTATAAACTCATGTTTAGAGCCCTTTTCCAACCTTATTTTTAAAGTCACTAATATAAACAACTTTTAGGGCCCTTCTTTCCAGGTCAAATTGGAATTTCAGTTATATGCAAAAAAACGTCATTATAACTAAATTGACGCAA
This sequence comes from Artemisia annua, assembly GCA_014162995.1. Lineage (NCBI taxonomy): Eukaryota > Viridiplantae > Streptophyta > Magnoliopsida > Asterales > Asteraceae > Artemisia > Artemisia annua. The sequence goes on from LBNU01017622.1 coordinate 88,773, forward strand.
AATAATAATAATAATAATAATAATAATAATAATAATAATAATAAAATAAAAAAAAAAATTGGTTGGTGTTTTCTTTGTGATTTGAGTAATTTTGTTGCTATATTGCAAAAAAAAAATAATAAAAAAAATAAAAAATAAAAAAATTGGTTGGTGTTTTCTTTGTGATTTGAGTAATTTTTGTTGCTATATTGCATAAGGACCTATTCTCTTTTTTTGGCAATGGCACCTGAAATCTACGGGCCGGCCTGATTCAAACTGATCGATTATATGCAGGGGTGGCAATCGAGTCGTGTTCGTGTTGACCTATTCGGGTTCGCGGGTTGGCGGGTTGAAATAACCTCAACCCAAACACGACCCATTTATTAATCGTGTCAAGAAGCTCAACCCTAACCCAAACCTGCATAACACGTGTAACCCGTTTGTGACCCGTTTAACCTGTTTAAGCAAATATGTCAAGAGCAGTGAATAAGATTGGTGATTTGTTGATTTAACTAGCTTAAATGCAAAAATGATACAAGGATCTAATATATGATAAAAATAACATATAAATAACTATACGACAATTTCAATGATATCTGAGTTATAAGTTATAAGCGTCAATTTCAATAAAATCTTAGTTTTAATCATAATTCACTCATATTAAGAACATAACAAAATACATTTAATCCATATCCAACGTTAAAACCAAGTTATATATTTTATTTTTAGAGGCTTATATACTTAAACGGGTTCACGTGTTGACCTGTTTAACACTTGCTCAACCCAAACACGACCCGTTTATTAAACGGGTTAGACGGGTTGACCTGTTTTTGACCCAAACCTATTTATCCTCAACCCAAACCTGTTTAACTTCGTGTCGGGTTCGTGTCGTTTATCGTGTCGTGTCGAGAATTGCCACCCCTAATTATATGGACCCATTATTATTCAGTACTCAGTAGAAAAAAGTCTAAACATGCATTTGGAATTCTCCCTCTTTTGTTACTGTGCATCTCGATGTTTCTCGCAGGTTGCCCGTGAATAACATAAATTTGGATATATTACACCATGCATCTTTCAAATTCTATGAATGCAACAAACAAAAACATGATATCATCAGAAACAAACAACATAAGGATCAAACATGATTTTGACAACACCAGCCTATATTTCTTGTCGGCTGATACTTTTCACACCTATGTCTTATCGACGTTATGTAGTCGTCTTCTTTTCTCGCACAAGTATATTGGCACGCACCGTACTTACTTAGTCTATCGTTGGAGACCATTTGTCCATATTCTACGTTACTCTATTTGCAAAGGAATTATCAACTTTTCTCATATAATTTTAACGATACGCATGTTTCTTCTACCTTACCTTAGATGCATGGCATGCATGTTATCGATCCATATAATTTAAACAGGGAAATTGCTGAACTCGCGGCTGAATAACATGAGACCCAAACCGAAATAAATAGAAGCAGGAGTGAGGTTTATCCCCTAAGGAGAAAGGTTCGAGGCTACTGCCCAATTGAATGTCACTGTGGGCTCNAAAAAAAAAAAAAAAAAAAAAAAAAAAAAAAAAAAAAAAAAAAAAAAAGAAAAAGAAAAAAAAAAAGAAAACAGATTCATCAACTTTAAAAAACATATCAATATTGACACAATAATTGTGAAAATATTTGAAACGTATAAACTGAATTGGATTAAAGAATGGATATGAAGAGGTTATATGACGGCAACATTACTAGACCTAATTGGTTTACATTATATAGGGTTAATTAAACCTTTTACCATTGAAGGAAATTAAGTACTCCCCCGGTCTCAAATTTGTATCCGTTTACAAAGAACACGTACACAGTGTAAGTAAAATGAGACTAGCCCACTCTTCAACCAATCAAATATCATCCCTACTCACTATTCTCTTTTTTGATCGGTTTACACAAGAAGGGGACTATTATAAGGGACTATTATTTTGTGACATCCCAAAATAAAAATATGGACAATAATTTTTGGACGGAGGGAGTATCTGATTTTCCGATAGGATTTGAGATCCCTCAACTTTGGATCGGTCATGTTTATTCAGAAACAAAACAATGAGACCTACTGGACCAGTTTATTAGGATTTTTCAAATAACAAGTGTTTTCAAATGATTTATTTATAAAGATGCTCAAGTAAATGCATTTCAATATAAAAAGATGATTCATGATAACTGCAAATAAATAAACATGGTTTCCCTCCATTTTAGGGAGTATCCATCTATAGATCTCAACTTTACACAAAAACAATTAACTTAATCACTTGTAATGATCAAGACATAGTTGACCTTTTTTGGAATATCTCTTATGCATATTCCCTTTTATTTTCTTAAGTCAATACTATATATAAATGAGACAATACTTGTTATTCTACTCAAGGTGAGTAGGATAAGATGGGTGTAGTCTGGTGCACTGTTTTCGTGGTTTTGGTATTGAAATCAGTTGTGCTTGTCGATGGAGGATCAACAAGCAGTTTCGTAAGAAAAGATGAGAAAGCCATTGATATGCCTCTTGACAGTGATGTATTCGTTGCGCCTGCCGGCTATAATGCGCCTCAACAGGTATGTTTTTGCATCATATTTTGTTTCTTTCTTCTGGTTAACAAAAGAAATATATGTATTTAAGCAACTCATTTGTATTGTTTTATGTTTTTTCATAAAGTTTTTAGATAAGTATTGGTTGGTTTCTGTGAATCTTGATGGGAATTTGTCAACTCTAGGGGTGTTTGCATTGCTCGTTAAAACTGCTTATGTATATTAAGTAACCAAAATATGTGGATAATATTTGCTTATAGTGTCACATAACATCATATAAGCAAGGCAATCAGGAAGTTTAAGTAAACAGGTTTCAAAGTGTTGCTTAACAAAATTTATGATTTGAGACAAATCATAAGTAGTTTATTGGTTTCATTTTATTGACTCACGCATAAATGAAAATGTGAAAGGTATCTCATATAATTAGCCTCTTAGAAAAATCTTGGTTTTGAATCTCAAAGAGCCATGGCCCACGTCTCTTTCTTCGAAGGGTTTTGCATGGACCTACTTAACCAAAAGTCTTAAATAAAATGTCAAGAAACCCATGTAGTTGTGTCCCCCTTTATGATGTCTTTTTCATTTTTTCTTGCTTATGTATTGTATGTTCAGCGAAACATAGCAGTAGCAGTTAGTTATAGGGAAGGCAATGGGTGAGAAAAAACTCATGACCCCGAGGTACTCTCACGTAAATGGGTGGGTAACCCCGTCATATTTCACCCACGGTGTGGGTGGTAGGTGAAATTTTACCCATCGGTGTGGGTGGTGGGCGGGTGACGAGTAATGTATAGCCGTCATGGATAAAACCATGACACCCATTTCAAAATCCCCAAGGGTGTACCAGTCAAAATACATGTGGGTGTACCCGTAAACCCATTTGTGATTTATTATACTGTTTAAAGATTTGTGACGTTCCAGGTATATATTTAATAACTACAACTCTTTAGAAAACAAAGTAAGCTAACAGTTTATTTGAGTTACAAGACCAAAAGGTATGAAAGGTCAAATCATCAAAGATATATACATGATACATCTCAGTTCTGATCGTCAACACTCAAATACTCTCGCTTGAAGTTCCGCTCACTAACCCATGAATTTACCCATGGGCAACAAATACCTACGGGCGTAGGCATGGGTAGAAAATTGTACCCAAAGGTGTGTGATGGGCGGGTGGCAGGTGAGAAACAAATCACGTGGACGGGTGATGGGTTAGAGGTACCCATGCCCGTTGCCCACGGGTATCATCCCTAGTTAGTTAGCACTTAGCAATAAGCATTAGTTGTTTGCTTAATAAAATTGTTTGGTAACTTAGATGTAGCTCTAATTATAAAGTGTAAAAAGACATGAAATGACGAATACACATTAAAATAAAATCTGATTAAATAAACTTGAGGTTATATATGTAATTTAATATGTATAACGCTAGCACTAAGATTCTAATGCTTCTTTATGAAGGGTTTTGAATAGCAACAGTTACACAAAATGCAAAAGCTAGTTCCTTGTTCCCAGACAAGCTTTGCAATTAAAAAGTTAGTTGCTAGTTGCTCTAAAATGCTTGCTATCATTGCTTACATCTTTTATGATTTTAAGGTCCATATCACACAAGGTGATCATGTGGGGAAGGCCATGATTGTATCATGGGTAACCATGGATGAACCCGGGTCAAATACCGTTTACTATTGGAGTCAAAACAGCAAAAAAAAGATGAAGGCTAAAGGCATGCTTACTACTTACTCGTTCTACAACTATACATCTGGTTTTATCCACCATTGCAATATTACTCATTTGAAGGTAACTAATTCAATATATTGTTGAACATTATGGTAATTCTTGTATAGATAATAGTCAGACGTTTGACTTTACATTGTCAAATTCGGACTTTTTCTATTATGGAGTAGTGGTCTTTAGAATGCTATTGATTGTGTTTGTTTGAATATGATAGTATGATACAAAATACTACTACATGGTCGGTATTGGACATACTACGCGGACTTTCTGGTTCATGACTCCTCCTGAAGTTGGGCCCGACGTTCCTTACACTTTTGGCCTCATTGGTATAGTGTTTTTACCAACTTTGTAATGGGTATCGAAAAAGATTCCATTTTGATTCATACCCTTGAAGCATTTTGTGTATTAATTTTCAGGGGATTTGGGCCAGAGTTATGATTCAAACATTACACTTACGCATTATGAAATGAATCCCACCAAAGGGAAAACAGTTTTGTTTGTGGGAGATCTTTCTTACGCGGATAACTATCCTAATCATGATAACAACAGATGGGACTCGTGGGGTAGGTTTGTAGAGCGAAGTGTGGCATATCAACCTTGGATATGGACTGCAGGAAATCATGAACTTGATTATGCACCCGAAATCGTAAGTATCCTTCTTAGCATTTTTGTTTCAAGATGCATATGTTGCCTTGTGAGGTCTAACTTGAGACTTTTTAAATACAATATTGATATTGCTTATGTTATACACTCGAAACCAAATGTGTCCCGTTTTGCTGTATTTATTATATGTGCATGCATTTGCCATTTACTTATCGAAGGAACTCAAAGTTCACACTAAGATTTAAATTCAAAATGGGTTCATTTTAACACTGAAAGTCAAACTTAAGTATCTATCCATAGACCTCATATGCTGAGTTATATGGTCTAACTTCAGATTACCTGTATTATTACTTCTAAATCAATAGCATTTGTTGAGCACCATCTCATATATTTTATCATTTAGCGAGTATTTCTCTAAAATGTTCAAGAATGCTTTTTGATTTTTAAGTTGGTGATGAGTATATCTGACTTCAAAAGTCAAAGTTGACATTTTTTTATCTTGTGATAATTCCATTGCAGGGAGAGGAAGAACCTTTTAAGCCTTTTACTCACCGTTATCATGTCCCCTATAAGTCATCACAAAGCACTGCTCCCTTTTGGTACTCCATCAAGAGAGCTTCAGCATACATCATTGTTTTAGCTTCTTATTCAGCTTATGGTAACTTACCTAAACCCAATTCTCATTAAATAATAAATTATGCAAAAAATTGACCTATCTAACTTAGACCTATTATGTTAGGAAAATACACTCCTCAATACAAATGGCTCGAGAAAGAACTACCCAAAGTCAACAGAACCGAAACACCATGGTTGATTGTTCTGTTGCATGCTCCATGGTATAACAGCTACAACTATCACTATATGGAAGGTGAATCCATGAGAGTAATGTACGAGGCATGGTTTGTAAAGTACAAAGTTGATGTTGTGTTTGCCGGTCATGTCCATGCCTATGAACGCTCCGTAAGTCCTCTCATACTCAGTTTGAGCATTTCTATGCCATCTTGAAAACTAATATTCGATCCTTTTTCTTGCTGATGTAGGAACGTGTATCAAACATTGCTTACAACATTGTTAACGGGATCTGCCAACCTGTAAAGGATCAATCCGCCCCTGTGTACATAACCATTGGAGATGGAGGAAACCTTGAGGGATTAGCAAACAAGTAAATTACTAATATCTAACCACTTCCAATATAAACAAATACACACAGATTTTAAACTGGTATGATGATCAACTTGACATTCTGTTTTATGTTGGTGTAGCATGACTGAGCCTCAACCAGAATACTCAGCGTACAGAGAAGCTAGTTTTGGACATGCTACTTTTGACATCAAGAACCGAACCCATGCGTACTACGGTTGGCATAGAAACCAAGATGGATACGCCGTGACAGCTGACACAATGTGGTTTTACAATAGATTTTGGAATCCTGAAAATGAATCAACAAGCACCTAGATTCCAAAGACCTTATTTTATTTGTGTAACAAGTCTAAGAACCAAAGTTAATATGAATTCTTTGGCAATGTATATGGAGTTATGCTCATCTGAGTGTAAAATAATAATGAAAACATGGTTTTGGTTTTCCAATTTTATATAGACACCAGTAATTTGTTAAGTTTGTTTATTTGTCACATTTTGGATCAAAGCCTGTGCCATTACATTAAAAAAAAAAAAAAAAAAGTTTACCTGATGGTAGGAACATTTCGATGAATAATTGCAAGAATAGTGATGTATCTATTTTGTTTAGATGGTTAACTTAATAATAACGTACTAACAAAATATATAATTGAAAAAACCTATATAGATTTCTTATCATTATCAAGTAGTTATTGACAAAGAAAATAAAAATGTATATTAAAAAATGATTTTCTTGGTTAACTTGAAATTAATAAGAATATTTTTTTTAAATGGCATCTTTAAATAATACGATTCCTACTTCAACTCCAATTCAAATTTAAACTTCTAGTACAAAACTTAAGCTAGTTAGTTGTATTAGATATGGATAACAATACGTTGGAATATTTTGTTTGCATATTCCCTTTTTTCCCTATAAATACGTTAGGTTGGGTTTCTTGTTTAGGTTAATTAAGTTTTCAATAGGTGGTGCATGCGTAGGATAAGATGGTTAAACTATGGTGTATTGTTCTTTGGGTTTTACTAGCACTTTTGGAATCTGTTATGTTAGTTAATGGTGGTTTAACTAGCACTTTTGTTAGAAAAGATGAAAAGGCTATTGATATGCCTCTCGATAGCGATGTATTTGATGCGCCTTCCGGCTATAATGCACCTCAACAGGTCTGTTTTTAGTTTTACATCATGTTTTGTTATGGGTTGTTTGATTTATGTTCTTCCAAAACCGCTGATAACCGGCAACACAAACCAATTTTTGCATGTCATGTTATTTCAAGAAAGCTTTTTTTCGTGTCTTTTTTATTAGTTTTAGTTAGTTATAATAAGAAACCGAAACACGTCACGCGTTTGAATCTTTATATGCTACATTACTACCGATAATAAGTGTTTTTAATGAAGCATAGGAACTCTTGAGCCAGAAACATTAAATACTGATAAAACAAATATCATATTTGTGTTTTAAGGTGTTTTGGTTTTTTTATGTAATGAAGTTGATATCTTTTTCATGATTACTAGGTCCATATTACACAAGGGGATCGTGTTGGAAAGGCGATGATTGTATCATGGGTAACCATGGATGAACCCGGTTCAAATACAGTTGTTTATTGGACTCATAGCAAACGAAAGAGGAAGGCAGAAGGCATGCTTACCAAATACTCATTCTTTAACTATACTTCTGGTTTCATCCACCACTGCAATATTACTCATTTAAAGGTAATAGTTCAGTATCAAAAATAGAGTTTATAGTCTAAAGTTTGACTTTGCAATGTCAAAATTGACTTTAACAAGTCAATGTTAACATTAGAAGTCGAAAGTGTACTATTTCCATAATCTAGTGTTGATTTTTATTCGCATTGATTTACTTTGCTCTAATGTGGAATTTGGCAGCATGATAGAAAATACTACTATACGGTTGGGATTGGACTCACAACAAGGACGTTCTCGTTCATGACTCCTCCAGAAGTCGGACCCGACGTTCCTTACACTTTTGGCCTCATTGGTATGGTATTTTTACCAACTTATGTATAAATGTTCACTTAAGAAAACTGGTCAAAGTAGATGTCACGACCTCTGAAATCATTTTATTAGTTTCTACTGAAATAACACTGTTTTTTAGTTATATTATACATGCTACCTTATATAAAAGGTTTAAAAAATTTGGAAAAAAAATGTGTATTGCGTCAGCCCAACCTCCCAGTACAAAATTACCCGTTTCGACTAATTACCCAAACTGGATGACGGCCCATATTTCCTCCTCTTTTAATAAAAGATCTGATTTTGATTCATACCCTTGAACCATTTTGTATGTGTATTTTCAGGGGATCACGGCCAGACTTATGATTCAAACATGACACTTACACATTATGAAATGAATCCGGTCAAAGGGCAAACAATGCTGTTTATGGGAGACCTTTCTTATGCCGATACATATCCTAATCATGACAACAATAGATGGGATTCTTGGGGAAGGTTTGCTGAGAGAAGTGCAGCGTATCAACCTTGGATATGGACTGCAGGAAATCATGAACTTGATTTTGCACCTGAAATCGTAAGTTTCCTCATTAGTCCCTTTGTTTGAAGAATGCACGGTTAATTTTAAGATCTAACTTAACTCTTTATAAATTACAAACTGGCACTGATAATAGAGTACTATTCCATTTGTTGTAAATTAATTTATGTCTCATATCCATCCAAGTTCAAAATGAGTTCATTTTGCACGACATTGGGACTACTGTTGCTATAAATTCTAAATCAGCGCAAAAAAAATTAGTAAAAATATTTCATGAATTTTATGCATCTGTTAATATTTCAAATATGTTTAGGAGCGAACATTTGAACATAATTTTCTAGTTAAACGCCGTGATTCAAAAGTAAAAGTAGACGTTTTTTAACCTTAGTAATCCTCTTTTTCGATATATCCATTGCAGGGTGAGGATGAACCTTTCAAACCTTTTACTCATCGATATCATGTTCCCTATAAGTCATCACAGAGTACTTCCCCCTTTTGGTACTCCATCAAGAGAGCTTCCGCGCACATCATTGTTTTGGCTTCATATTCAGCTTATGGTAACTTACCCTGAATTTTAAATCTATATCTTTTTATATAAAGATTTTTTTAATTATAGAATGCAATATCTAAAACTGGCATATTTCCTTAGGTAAATACACTCCTCAATACCAATGGCTCGAGGAGGAATTACCCAAAGTCAACAGAGAGGAAACACCATGGTTGATTGTTATGATGCATTCCCCGTGGTATAACAGCTACAACTATCACTTTATGGAAGGTGAAACCATGAGGGTAATGTTCGAGCCGTGGTTTGTAAAGTACAAAGTTGACGTTGTCTTTGCTGGTCATGTTCATGCTTATGAACGCTCGGTAAGTCCTTTCAAATACTTCCTTGTGTTATATTCTAGGAATTGTGAAGATGTTTTGGTAAGCAGAACTTACTAAGAAAGAAAGAATAAAATAAGTTACTATACACCCTTTAAACCTGATTCGAGATTATATTTATTCTTCATACTAATATATTACCGTTTACTCCATTGGTGTAGGAACGTGTATCAAACATTGCTTACAACATTGTTAACGGGTTGTCCACACCTGTAAAGGATCAGTCCGCACCCGTGTATATAACCATTGGAGATGGAGGAAACATTGAGGGATTAGCAACCAAGTAATGTTTTACTCCATAACTTTTTATATCATATATAAGAACACACACATGTGAGCGTGTAACTATTTTCTAAAGATGACTTGACATTATATTTGATGCTGGTGTAGCATGACAGAGCCTCAACCAGAGTACTCGGCCTTTAGAGAAGCTAGTTTTGGACACGCCACTTTTGACATCAAGAATCGTACCCATGCATACTATGGTTGGCACAGGAACCATGACGGATTTGCTGTGTCGGCTGATACAATGTGGTTTTTCAATCGATATTGGCATCCTGAAGATGAATCCACAAGTGCCTAAATACAAAGACCTTGTCTATTTGTGCAGGAACCAAAGTGGCTGGATAGATCAAAGCGAGTAGTTTTTTACTATCGAAAATAAATAATGAAGACATTGTTTGGTTTTTTTAATTCATAGATAGGTCCGATTTTATTAGAAAACTTGTAGAAGCATGAGGATTGTTAGGTCAACCCTTCTCTTATATCAAATTACTTTTGTTTAATTTCTGCTATTGATAGTTTATCTGTTTAGTATGCAAGATAAGTTCTTAATTTTCATGTTATTACGAAAGACAGTTCCGGTCTTCATCAGAAGACAATCATTTGAAAAGGACTCTAACATTGAATTCAATTGAAATGAGATAATTGTCTGTTAAACCGGATGACAAGACATACTATTTGGATCAGTTATTCTTACTAAGTAGGGAGATCAGTGTTTTTAGTGTTTGCTAAATCTGACAATGAACTAAATGAACTCTGGGAGAATGACGTATAATCTGAATAAGTTTTGTTGCGAGTAATACCAACTATTTGACCCATAGTCGTCAGATAACTAGAATCACCTGTGGTATAGCTACTATTAGTACTGTTTAACAATCGTATTGCAGTTTGTTTTCGCACGAGCAAATAATGAGGTCATCACAACCTTATATTAGTAGATATAATTATACATCTTGAAGTATTGGATGTAATCTGGTTCATATGTTTATAGGATTATTGTTTGTATGGGTTGGGCACTTGCCCTGGGTTGACCCGAAAAGTTGTCCAAAATCTTCAAATTTCAAATATCAAAATCGTCAAATATGATTGAAACAACTATATATATTTCAATTCCACAGTAATATTTGAATGTACCGATTTAAAAAGTTGTTATCAGGCTACAATAAACTTTGGACGAGTTTCTACACATTCGACCCGTTCCTTTTTTAATCTTCATTTTCTTATTCTACCCGTCTTAAAAAACAACTTTCATTTTTTCAATTCCAGATTATTTGAACTTGATAAATTGTATATTTTAAAGCTAAAAGCTTGTCGGCTTTTGTAACTTGTAAGTGAGAATTACGAAAGTACATAACGTTAAAGACAGTACTCTACGAAAAAGAGATTTTTCAGCGATAAACACGTCAAAGCTTGCAGTGGTATTTTGTAATGAATGTACACATAAACAATGGTAGTCTCTGATTTTGAAATGAAACATAACTTAATAATGTTGTATCATATCATAGAACTTTACGAAATTGATTTCCAAATTGATTTTTTATGAGCCACAAAGTGACAAATAATTTATTTTTTTGTAATGTAATAGAAGATAAAATATTATGAGTCATGAAATCTAAATAGTAAGGTGATGTGGATGTGTGCAAAAAGCATACATAGTTATTGATTAGTAACAATGTTGTTGATGGAGACTCTCGTTTTAGCCTTTTAGGTGGAGGATTGTTCTATCCAAGTGTCATGAAATAACTAAAAATTGCTTCTTTTAACGTGTCTAAAAAAAAGTTGAGATAAACTTTGCATTTCTTAATTGAGTAGATTTTAACTTCGAATTAACTGGCTAAGTAAAACTTAAAGAAGAAAGCTGGTAATTTAATGGCTTCAAGTATAACATTTGGATTTGAATTCATAGGTAGAAAACATAATGTTATAAACATTCTTGGAGGTTTGATGCATTACATTCTGAATTTTGTGAAGCAGCACTATAACTTAGTGTTTGTATTTCACTAAACCAAAATGCACTCTTTATGTGTGTGTGATTTTTTTTTTTTTTTTTTTTTTTTTTTTTTTTTTTTTTTTTTTTTTTTTTTTTTTTTTTTTTTTTT
>LBNU01017622.1:100867-117519 GCA_014162995.1 Artemisia annua
TTAACTTTATTATTATTATTATTATTATTATTATTATTATTATTATTATTATTATTATTATTATTATTATTATTATTATTATTATTTTATTATTTTTTTTGGACTCATATTTGGTCATGTTTGCATCCCTGCCCGGCCATGTTTAGTATTTCGCAAGTGTTTTGTAAGTTTTTCCGATTTAGACGCCACCATCAAATATATCATTAACATGAAAACTGATGTTCAAATCTGAATAATTAAAGTCTGTTCGTAGTTATGTAAGTCTGAATCATAAGGATTACAGTTATATATAACTGACAACAATCATATATACTTCTGATAACAATTTTTTCCAATACACCTATTATTTAAACATTAGGCTATGCACAATGGCGGTCGAGATACTCGGTCGACCGATCGGTCACACTCGGTCATCCCATTTTCGAGGTTTGGTCATGCTCAGTCGCCAGATAAAAATTTGCAACACTCAGTAGAAAATTAGACCGAGTCAAAACTCACAAAAATACAAACAAAACACCCTTTAAATGACTATTCGACCGTTTGATTTTTATTTTTATTTTTTTTCTTTTAGAAAAAATAAATTTTACCACTTTTACAACATTATAAATGGGAATTGATTAGCACACTCAAAAAATTGATTGGACACTCAATGTACAAACAGTTAAAGCAGTTTATATTTATAGTACAACTGTTTAATGCACTATTTGGAGTGTCCCAATCAAATATGGGAGTGTGCAAATCACCTCCCATTATAAATACCCCATTTATTTCCTCATTTCATTTACAAATTCAAACAACAATTCTCTCAACACCTTCAAACACATTTTCTTAATTATGTCTTTCGAGCTATTTTTTAATTCTTCGTCTTCCGACGATGAAGAAGAAGTTTGGGCAAGCTTGCGGAGTTTACGCAGGCAGCTTGGGCCGAGTACCAAGCGTCACTGCCAAAAGTCCGACGAACCCGAGTAGCAAGGATTATCACGATGCTCATAATCGTTTAGTGGCGACTTACTTCTCCGCACACCTAGTGTATGACGAAAGAAGATTCCGTCAGCGGTTCCGAATAAGCCGAGAACTATTCTCACAAATTGTTCGAGAGGTAACCGATTATTCTCCTTATTTTCAACAAAATCCTGATTGTACGGGCACACTTAGTATTTCCTCATTTATCAAGTGTACTTCGGTAATTCGTCAATTGGCATACGCGGCCATTCCTGATTCTCTTGACGAGTATCTGCAAATGGGTGCAACAACAGCCAGTGATTGTCTCCGTAACTTTTGTACGGCTATCATGGAGTTATATGATGCTGAGATTTTCGAAAGCCCACGTATTCTGACCTTGAAAGACTATATATATGCTCGTCACGAGGAAAAGCATGAGTTTCCTGCGATGATAGGAAGCATTGATTGTACAGGTTGGCTGTGGGAGAATTACCCAAATGGTTTGAGAGGTCAATTTGCTAGGGGTGATCACGGGCCACATCCATTCATTTTATTGGAAGTGATCGCCTCCTAAGATTTATGGATTTGGCATGCGTTCTTTGGTGTCTCTTGGATGAATAACGACGTGAACGTTTTACGTCGATCCCCTGTTTTCAATGATATCAAATCTGGGAGAGCACCGGACCTTTCATTCGAGGTTAACGATGTAGCTTATAAAATGGGATATTATCTTACTGACGGGATATATCCAGAATGGGCTGTTCTTATTAAGTTCATTTCAAATCCTCCTATGGGTGATGATAAAAGAATATTGTACAAGAGGAAGCACAAAGCAGTAATAAAAGATGTGGAACGAGCTTTTGGTGTGTTGAAGAAGAAATGGAAAAGTTCCGGCTTGAGGGCTATCGTGTCGTGATCTCTCGGATATTTATGTACACATGTATCATATTACATAATATGATCACTCGAAACAAGGGCTGGGCGATATGTCCTATGGTACGAAGATGAGGGCCACCGCGATCATGATACCTTAAGATCGCATGAACAATCATCAGTAATTACTTAGGAGATAATCGACCGAACAACTCATCTAAACTTAAAAGCTGATTTGGTCAAACACGTTTGGGAAAATCATGGAAATGAAGTTAATCAAGATAGTGAAGAAAAAGACACTAGTGACGATGACTGAAGATGAAGACTAGTTTAGTTGTCTTTTTATTGTAATGTTTTTAATGTTATTTGAATAATTTATATAATTTTTTTTATTATTAATGAAATTTAAATTTGTTGGTTATAAAATTTTAATTTAAAAAAAAATAATAAAAAATTAAGAAAGTCGCTGCTGCGGCAATTTAGTCGTCTAAAGGTCGCCGGAGAGAGAAAACTGATCTGGCAGGCAAAATAAATTGAGCTACCATTGTGCATGACCTTATCCTTTCGAGAGAAAAAGTGTAAAATGACCATTTTCGATTCGTACCTTACCCTCAGATTAGGTTAAACGTTTCAATCCATGTGGATGAAAAACATTCGTTCCTTTTCTAAAGTAGTGGTGTCAAATATCAATATTTTTTTTTAAGGAGTTTTTTTTTTTTTTTTTTTTTTTTTTTTTTTTTTTTTTTTTTTTTTTTTTTTAATAACATTTACATATCTTCTACACTTTTTGTGTGCAAAAGGCCCATGTTTCGGATCACTCGTGGGTTAAAGCATGCAACTTTAGTGCTTACGTCATCCGTGATAAAGACACATTGGGCCACATATGCTAGACACGTAGTTGCGATCCCTTAAAAAGGGAAAAAAAAATTAAAAATTTTAGAAAGCCAATAAACTAGTGTCACGTGTCCACTACTCATTCCCTCCTTTTTTCCTTTAATATTTTTGGTTAAAGGATATTTTGGTCATTTGACTCATATTTTTAATTTCACTCCAAATTTCAAACGCAAATAACTTTTAAACGAAAAACTTTTATAAAAAACCGATTTCACCACAATTTTTAAAATTTGATTCTCTTTAATTTGGTATAAATTTTGTTAATTGTTTCGAATTTTTTTTTACATATTTATTGGGTAATGATTTTCTTGATATTTTTGCTATTTTCGACCCTATTTTTTACCTTGAAAATTGCCGAATGATAAAATACTTCAAACACAAAAGTTTTAGATTTTGGTTCATCTTTACCCAGAAATTTGAATCATTCAATTTCGATATGATATGAGTGAAATATCGCACGTTAAAGATGACATTTTAGTCATATTTGTTGCACACAAGGTGTTTGATGAAATGTCTAGCTTAGATTTTTAGAGTTAAAATTGCGTTAAATGCACTAATTTTTGTACCACAACGCATCATTAATCATTTTATTAATGCAAGATTCAAAAAGTGATGTTTTTTAATCGTTATTTTTTTAAACAAACTGATGAACCTATTATAACATACCTATAAAGCAAATTTGGTCAAACTTGAAAAGTGAACTCTTGAAATTGGTCAATCTTGAAATATTGAATCTTGAAATATTGAACTCTTGAAATAACGTGTGACTACTTTTGGAAACCATGAGATACGTATCAATCATGACAAAAGGGAGGTCAATGAGATCTTCTAAAATCTTAGTAAGTCAAACAAAGGTATATACAATAATTAAGGAAGTAATCAAAGCTTACCAGGGAAGCATCTAAAAACTCGGTCCAACCAGTTGTAACCCACCCCTTACTACTCATCGTTATTCATGAACCCTTACCCTACCCCAATCTCACTAACCAGCCCTAACTCGCCATCATCATCGTCAGAAAAACAGAATAGTTCCAGGTACGATTCTTCCGGATTCTATTCTGAATCAAGACAACCAATTGTTCACTCAATGTACATTCATGTTTTTTTTGTTTTTTATCAGCAATTGTAAAGGGCTTTTGGAGTTGATTTGTGTGTGTGGGTGTGTATGTTGTCTTGATTAATTAGGTGGTGGTTTCTTCTGTACATCACGATCTTGCGGCCACCGATGATAACACGTTGATGATCTTGAGGTTAAAAGTTTGCTTTTTAGGGTATCACCTCATCCATCTTCAATTAAGTTTTTTGTTTTTTTAGCAATTTTTTAAGTATTTTGATTATATAGACACGAGAAGCATCTTTGCATCCAAATGCAATTTTTATTTACTAATTTATTTCCTTTATCGAATGATATCATAGGTTGGATCTTGGGGGTCACAGAATTTGTAGCCTGAAAGCTAACCGGCTGAACTTGTCTCCTAATTTGGAGCCTTGGAAGTAAGTTGATATGTATATATGAATTGTGTTCTTTTCAATAAATTTACATACTTCTGTGGTACTGTAAATTAAGACATTTCGTCACTTTTATATTGAAAACTATGCTGAAACGCTTGCCCTTTGAAAGTTCATTAATGAGTTTTAGATTTACTGTCAATATGTAGTTAAGTACTGCAGCTATGTGCATTTATTAGAAAAAGCTTATTCATTGATTTTGTGTATGTGCGGCAGTTTGCATATCTTAGACATAACTTGCTATCGTCATTAGAAGGCATCAAAATACTGAAGTTGTTGAAGGTTTGTATTCGAGTTTCCTTTTGTCTCATCTCCTTGACAAGAAGGATGGTTGACTTATCTGTAAATAACTGTTGTGCCTATTTGTAGGTTCTCGATTTGAGCTTTAATGATTTTAAAGGGCCTGGGTTTGAACCACTTGAAGCCTGTAAAGCTTTGCATGTTACTTTCTCACATTGTACTCATCTCTTAAATGTACATTCAAGGCTGCTTCCCACTTGAAGGTTTGTTTAAATCCTTAATTTTTACATAGTTTTAGCAGTTGCACAATTTTTGTTTATGAGTTAATTTGAAGTAATTTTTATTTGGCTTCTGTATTAATAAGGTGGTACTAAGAAGGTCATCATCCCTGCTCCTAGCAAGGAAGCTCCCATGTTTGTTGTTGGTGTCAACGAGCATGAATATACGCCTGAATTTGACATTGTTTCAAATGCCAGTTGCACAACCAACTGTCTTGCTCCTTTGGCTAAGGTCATCAATGACAGGTTTGGCATTGTTGAGGGCCTTATGACAACCGTGCATTCACTGGTATGTAGCCTTTAACATGGTTGCTTACATTTATCAAATATTTGACTAAAAGTCATTATTTCTAACATGCTAATGAACATGAACATTGCAGCTACTCAAAAGACCGTTGATGGTCCATCAATGAAGGACTGGAGAGGTGGAAGAGCTGCATCTTTCGACATCATCCCTAGCAGCACAGGAGCTGCAAAGGTAATTATATTTCTTGAAAATATCAGTTATTGGATAATAATTTTTGGTGATAGTCTAGCCAATAATGAATTTTTGACTTGATGTTTAGTTTAAATTATGATATGTGTCTGTAGGCTGTTGGTAAGGTTTTGCCATCGCTTAATGGCAAATTGACTGGAATGTCCTTCCGTTTCCCAACTGTGGATGTTTCAGTTGTGGACTTGACTGTCAGGCTCGAAAAGAAGGCTACCTATGAGCAAATCAAGGCTGCAATCAAGTAAGTATATGCAACAACACAGGAACCTTTTTATCTTGTCAATATTTGTAATTTACATCAACTTTTTTGGCTTTCATATTTCAGAGAGGAATCAGAGGGCAAGCTCAAGGGTATTTTGGGGTATACTGAAGATGATCTTGTATCCAGTGTCTTTGTTGGTGACAGCAGGTAAGAACATCCTTTTCAGTTTGGGTTGATTCTGGTTTGATTGGATTATATAGTAAAAAACGAGTTTAAGACAAAAATATTCATCTAATTTGATTTAAGATGAATGTTCATGAATTGGTTTGATAGCCAAAATCAGGTACAGATCATGACATTATCTTTGACTTTGACTGTTCAGGTCAAGCATCTTTGATGCCAAAGCTGGAATAGCTTTGAATGATAACTTCGTGAAGCTTGTGTCATGGCATGATAACGAATGGGGATACAGGTAATTATATCATCTCTCTTACATTTTCCTTTATAAAATAGATGTGAAAATGTGGCTCGTGTATTGTTTACTGCTTAAAACAATAACATGCACTATCTCATCAAAATTTATTTTTGCATTTGCAGCTCCCGTGTTATCGATCTAATCTGCAACATTGCGTCTGTCCAAGCCTAAATTTTTTGGATTGGTTTTATTTTTTAGTCATTTGGTTTCTTTCTTTATCTACTATTTTGATAACACGGATACATGTTTAGAAATTGGTTAATTTTGAATGTAGCGTGCAAATGTGCAATGCCATTCAGTGATGTAACTGATTGGTTATGAATATGAGATGCAATAAATGCTTTCTGTTTTGATATGTTTATCAAATGTGGCTCATGTTTTTGTTATTCAATCCCAACATTTTTTTTATGCATGAATAATAAAGAAGAATTTAACAATAAGTTGAAAAGTTCAAGAGGTAGTTTTTTTGTGTTTTCTAATTTTTCAAAATTCATAATTTATATAATGTTTTATTTTCAATTTCACTCAATGTTTTTATATGTTCTTTGATACATGTTAAGAATTTTTGCTTGAGTTGAACTATCGCATGTTACAACCATTTGCAGTTACATTTAGATCTTTTCGCGTTCTATTCTGAATGTTACACAAAACACTTACCACAATATCGCATATCGTTAATTGTCTGCCGCTAGGAATTTCCGTTGCTATGCACGGGTACTCGTCTAGTTATAACATAATAGCTAAAAGTCAATAACTGATGAACCAAAAACAACTAATGTTCATCAACTAAAAAAGCATAAACTAACTGATGAACCTATAACGTATGATAATACAAATAAACTAACTGATGAACCTATAATAAAAATTGATGAACCAAAGTAACTGATGAACCAAAGTAACTGACGAACATTTTGTTCATCAGTTACTTTGGTTCATCAGTTTTTATGGTAACATTTTGTTCATCAGTTACTTTGGTTCATTAATTTTTACAAAAATTGATGAACCAAAAGTAACTGATGAACAAAATGTTCATTAGTTACTTTGGTTCATCAATTTTTATGGTAACATTTTGTTCATAAGTTACTTTGGTTCATCAATTTATGTTCATGAATAAAAATTGATTAACCAAAGTAACTGATGAACAAAATATATTTTTTATAAAAATCAGTTAATATTGTTCATCAGTTAAAAAAAACACTTTTTGAATCTTACATTAATAAAATGACTAAAGGTGCATTGTTGTACAAAAATTAGTGCATTTAACTTGATTTTAAGACAAAAAATCTAAGCTAGACATTTCATCAAACACGTTGTGTGCAACAAATATGAGTAAAACGTCATCTTTAACGCGTGATATCTTACTCATATGACATTTGATTTAAGTGATTCAAAAACCTTTGTAAAGAGTAAACCAAAATCTATAATTTTCATGTTTTAAGTTTTTCACGATTCGGCTTTTATGAGGGTTAAGAATAGAGCCGAAAATGCCAAAAAAATCAAGAAAATCAAGACCAATTAGATATGTAAAAAAAAGTTCTTAAATTTTTTAACAAAATTATACCAAATTAAAGAGGATTAAATTTTAAAAATTATGGTGAAATCGGTTTCTTTTTAAAAGTTTGTCGTTTAAAATATATGTGCGTTTGAAATTTGAGGTGAAAAAGTAAAAAACGGGTTATATTACAATTTTGCCCCTAACAGAAATTTTTAAATAAAAGAGGTGATGGGACACTTGTCAAATAATGAGTGGCTTTCTACACTTTGTAAAATTTATTACTTTTCAATTGATCGGTATTCTATCAAATTGACATCATTGTTGTTTGTTACATTTTTTACTTCTACCTTTTACTTCAAGAACAATTATTCGTCAAATAAGATGTACTTTTTATATACACATAACAAAAATTGAACCTCTAATCCCACATATTTTAGTGATATTAGTCGCAAACTTTTTCTCAGTAAGCTACCATTACAAAATATTGTCGTTGCTAACATTCCCAACGCTGTTAAAGCAAGAACGTGGCCATATATGTAACCATGAAAGTCCTGCTTTTTTGGAGCAATCCTTTGGCATAATAATTTAGCGTGCAAGCTTATGAGAAGCCTAAGAGCATCTGTGTTTACAACATTTGGAAGGAAAGAAATGAGATAATATTCACCAATGCAAAGAGAAGCTGGAAAGATGTTTTAAAAGACATAGTAGAGTCTATTAGACTGAAATTGGTTAGCCTCAAGGATAAACAGTCAATTCAGATTAGCAAAGTTGTTTAGATGTGGCAAGTTGTGATGAACAAAGTCAAGGATACTAAGGAATGTATGCAGGATTGGGAATTTAAGGAGGATGGGAATTGAGCTCAGTTGTGGGCAGGGGAGGTATAGAGATGGTTGGACCTTTGATCTATGGAATGATGTCTTTTATGGATGTCAATTCTTAGCTAATTCTGTGAGAGTGTGCCTGAGAATTGCCTTCATAAAGGAAATGTAATTCCTTGTCTGAGGTTACAAGGTTTGAGCATATGATGATGCCTTTCTTGGATGTCTTGTGTATATGGTCATTCTGTAAGGGGTAACTGTAGTGTGATCCATGCATTTGTCTTCAAGAAGGAAATGTAGTTATATGCTTAAATCTTCCCAGTCATGAGGCCTAATAGCATTGAAAGCTTTTGCAACTCTAGTATGGAACTTCATTAAGTTCTTGATGTTGATTGGGATATGTAGTGACTGTAAAAATGAAAGTGTGAATTATAGCAGGAAGTATAGCAGACAAAATTCCTAGTTGTATCAGTTCATAGTTGTATGTTAGTTCTGTTGGGGATTGAGCATGTTTAATCTCTAAATTCCATTGTAATTGTTATGTTTGGGTGGTAAATATAACTTCAAATTTTCATCCAATAAATAAATAGATAAACTGCCTAAGAGCATCTTCAATGTTTGCCCTAACTTTTAACACTCAATTAGTACCAGAAAAACATCTTTTAAAAATATACTCGCACCAAATAAATTTTACTCTATTGTGTATAAGAGGATAGATATGGCCATGCGCAATTGTGGGTTTGGTTCCATTAGGATTTCATTATGTATTGCCTCTATATATGTCGTATCAATAAAACGTATCACTTAAAGGGTTTTTATATTCTAACATTATATTGGAGCGGGTATGATCCTCATACCTAGGTGGCTAAGTTGAGTTGCCTCCTTTATGGCACCCTGTTAAACTCTAGCCACCGCCATCCCTTTTCAAAAAAAAATAAAATAATAATAAAAGTCTAATCTTTGCTTATATTTTTTGTTTCTTTGCTTCTGCTTTCGCTGTTGCTGCATGGTGAAGATTAATCTCCGCTTGTTGACGGATGTCTTTATCAACAAATATGTTACTCCGTATTTGTTTTTTGTTACATTTATTTGCTTTTACTGCTGCTTGAAGAATTGCTTCCACTTGCTGTCGGAATTCTTCATCAAAAAATTATGTTTTTATCGCCTTCTTTTTTTTTTTTTTTTTTTTTTTTTTTTTTTTTTTTTTTTTACTACTTCAATCTGAACTTTCGCGATTTCGTCGCTCGAACTGCGAGGGAATATTAGATGGTAGATATTGCCCAAGCCCGATTGTGGGTTTGGGTCCACTAGAGTTTCATTATGTATATGCCTCTATATATATCGTATCACCTACGGGGTGTTTTCAATGTTTTATAGTGTGTAGCGCTAAATCTTGAAGCTAAACCTCTTTTAACTAACTACAAGTATTTATCAAACAATATGTAAATAAGTTAAGATAATATATATTTCATTTTGAAGGTATTAATTGAAAAACTTATAAATATACTTTTTACAAATTAGTTTTTGTATTTTTAGTTGAATATAAAGATTCAACTAGAATATTAAAAATTTAAATAAGTTATAAATGTTTAGTGTAATGAATAGTAATGCAATATATAAAAATATTTGGTGCGTTTTTGTTATTACTTATCGGTCGAATTTTATATAAAAATTTATTGCACTAAGATAGTCCTAAGGCTAGTCACAGTAGACATGAAAATATCGGTCGAATTTTGTTGGTGACCGATTTGGAGATCGGTCGAGGCCTATGTGGAGGATGGTGCAAATATCGGTCGAGTGACCCAAAAAAATACAATCGGTCGAATTTTCGACCGATATTACACATACACTAAACACAAACAAAACACCTTCTTTTCCTTTATATAAAATAAAATTCATGGGTCATCGACTGTGGCACTTGGGTCATGTCTAATCACCGGTAAGAGAAAGCTGATGTGGCACCGGTGACCTTGGTACCACTGTGACTAGCCTAAGTTTAGTGCTAATATTTCCGGNGAAGTATTTATCAAACAATATGTAAATAAGTTAAGATAATATATATTTCATTTTGAAGGTATTAATTGAAAAACTTATAAATATACTTTTTACAAATTAGTTTTTGTATTTTTAGTTGAATATAAAGATTCAACTAGAATATTAAAAATTTAAATAAGTTATAAATGTTTAGTGTAATGAATAGTAATGCAATATATAAAAATATTTGGTGCGTTTTTGTTGTTACTTATTTATTGCACTAAGATAGTCCTAAGGCTAGTCATAGTAGACATGAAAATATCGGTCGAATTTTGTTGGTGACCGATTTGGAGATCGGCCGAGGCCTATGTGGAGGATGGTGCAAATATCGGTCGAGTGACCCAAAAAAATACAATCGGTCGAATTTTCGACCGATATTACACATACACAAAACACAAACAAAACACCTTTTATTTTCCTTTATATAAAATAAAATTCATGGGTCATTAACTGTGGCACTTGGGTCATGTCTAATCACCGGAAAGAAAAAGCTGATGTGGCACCGGTGACCTTGGTACCACTGTGACTAGCCTAAGTTTAGTGCTAATATTTCAGGAAATATTTATACTTTTGACAATAAATTAGTGCAAAAAGCATTTTTATGCTAACATTGGAAATGTTAAAACGATATCTTGTTTTGGAAGTTTTGCTTGGCTAACAAACCTTAGAAAAGATATTAACAAAATGTTTTCACGTGCTCTTAAAATTAGAAGTAACTAATAAAGATAAGTTTCAGCTTTCCAACTTCATCTAATTTGTAACTCAAACTTCAGTTTAGCTAGTTTTGTTAAATATATCATTTAGCATTTAGCATTATAAGAAGATGAATGATACATTTATTTTAGAGAGTTTACACATGATTAGAATTATATCTATGCTACATTATAGTGAATTTAAAATTGTGAAAACTATTTTAACTTTTATTTTAGTAAGGTTCAACTATAAAATCCTCAATTTTCTGTTCTTTTGGAGATCGTATTCCTCATTTCATCTTTTCAATAAATGAATAACTTATAAAAAATTCAGAAAATTTCATTTTATAGCATCCTCGTCAATTTTCTGAATTTTGGATACATATTTATAGTAATAATCTTACACAGTTATACTATCTTACAAATGTTCTAAACAAAACTTACACTCACAATTATAACCTTACAATTGATAAAGTAGCGATCACATACTAAAACAACTTTGGTCGATGCTATTATTGATCCGTGTGTATACATAATATATTGTAAAGTAGCAAGTATCATCACTAGACAATGACCTTTGATCTTTTTGTTTCCCACAAATTGAAAAGTGACATCATTTTCTAACTTCATTCCCTCACTTTTCATCTTTGCTTCCTTCTCAATGATCTTACACTTCAATACTTTATGCCATATGTGGTTAAAGGTTAAATGCACCTATAATATTAAGTTATAGTTCATTTGTTAAATGCTATCCTTTTCTAACTTTCAATCTCTCTAGAAGATTAAAAGAGCTTTTGAAAATTAAAACTTTTAAACTATATTATATACTTTTTTCTTTTTTTCAAATGACAGTTTTTAACTATCTCGCTCACAATATGTATACTTCAAATTTATCTTACGTGTCCTAAGCAGGACTTGAACCACAACCATTTGGTTGGTGAGCTTCTCACACAACATGGGTACTATTGGGACACAAGCCCTTTGGTACTATATTATTATATAACTTTGTCTGTTTGAAAATAGATATCTACTTTTTTATGCGTGTGTTTATCAATTTTAGTTTATAACTTATATATGAAGTCACTTGAGAAGCTTATTAGGAGATTTTTTATGTTCAACAAAGTTCGTAAACTTGAATAATTAATTAGTTAATCCAAATTAACACAACTAGATTACCAAATTATTTAGCTTCTTAATTTTCATCTATTTAACTTATGTGACATGATCCTGTTAGTTTGTGAAAAAATAGGTCCTTTTACTGCTGTCAATAGGATGATGTCATATAGATTTAGGCATGAATTATCTTCAGACATGTCAGTCACCTCTTTTACAAAAAAGCATGTTGCATGACAAAAAAAAAAAAAAAAAAAAAAAAAAAAAAAAAAAAAAAAAAAAAAAAAAAAAAAAAAAAAAAAAAAAACTTCATCAAATTATAAATGGTAACACTAGTACGAATTTGAGTAAAATATCTAGTACACGTGTCATGTGATGCTATTTTTCAATATGTCATGTCAATAGAATGAAATGTATTTCATGAGAATCGTCATAATATTTCCTCACAAAATTGAAATAATGTGACAAAAGAATATCGTTTAAAAAATAGTGATGGAAACATCAATAAAGTAATTAGGTTTTATTGTTTGTTTATTTATTTATTTATTGAAGTAGGCAAGTCAATAGGATATGCTTATCTCTATTAAAGAAAAGAATAGTTGGTGACCATTATCAAACTATTGAGCAAGACAGCAAATGGCATAGTTAGACCTAGCTATATTTCAAGAAACATATGCATTGTTGTATCAATGGCACTTTTGCTATTTCTTACAACTAATTAATGTACCAATACTAATAAATGATGTACAAGCCTGCATATTAATGGTTTGCAACGGGTACAATGAATCGACATAGAAATACAAATTTGACTTGTTTTAGTCATATTAATATTTTCAATTGGTGAATTAATTAAATATTTAATTATGATTTGAAAGCAATACGAAGATGATGTTCCTTTTTCGCAAGAGTAATGTGACATCTTTAGGGGTTTTTTGTTTCGGCGTATTCGGCCTATATAACATAAGCTACAATTTTGTGGCTTATTTTGACATTTACGGACTTATATAACATTGTCAATATTATATAAGCCTGTAAGTATCAAAATAAACACAAAATTGTAGCTTATGTTATATATGCCGAACACATATAAGCCATAAGCCGACTATATAATTAAGCCTAAACAAACACCCCTTAATTTCATTTGTTTCATAACAAAATCAAATAGTGTTCATTTGTGCATGTGTAAATAAAATACATCATCTTTTTAAGAAAATGAATAAGATATGGCATTTAAAATGTTATGCGTCACTATATTGAATTTAAACGTTTTACATAACTTTTACTTTTGAGAATGTAGAAACTAAAAACCATCATATGCTAAATAAAAAAAATACAGATAATTTGAATATAAATGAATGTTAATTAATAACATGTTTGATGAAATGTACGTATATACATAAATATATGATTTTATGGGACATTCATATTTAAAAAAACAAAATTAAATCAATTTCCGTGGGCATATCCCATGAAATAAGAACATTTATATATTTAAATTTTAATTTTAGTTAAATACATATTTGTCGTTTCACTATCAGGAGTCAATCGGGGCATTGTTCATGATGAAAATTCTTTATAGTTTAAATCTTTTCAAGTATATAATAGCTAAATATTGTCATATTCATAATATATAGAAAGTAGTAGGAGTTTATACATTTGAGTGTGACTTTAAAAAATCTAATTAGGCCAAGTTGGTCATTCATCATGATAAGTGCATTATTATTAGTAGCAAAACATTGCATTATTATAATCCAATACTTTCGTGACATAATTTAAAAATGTAGCAATTGTCTTCAAATTCAAACAAATTAATTCAAACGTGACCCCATTGTCTAGAATCATTATGACAATGCGTTAGCGTGTTGGTTTATATATATAGTCACAAAGTTCTTATACTCTAAGCCCTTTTAGTTTCTTTAAATATTAACTGATTATCGATCTTTCTATTAAGATGGATATGATCGTTCACTAAAGTAATCCATCGAATTAACTTTTAACGAAGTTATTTGAGCAAATTGGATAGTTTTCTCAAAGTTGTGTATAAAAATTTGCATACATATAAAGACAAGACATGCACTAAATTAAATTCAAATGCAAGAGAAAGTAGTAGTTGAAACAGCAAGACAAAAAATAATGTAGTGATGTATGCACCCTACTGGTGCACCTACATTTAAAAATAAACCTATTAAAAAACCTAATTACTTTTCCAAACCAAAAACATTCAATTCCAGAGATATCATCCTTTACCAACTTATAATATATCCATTAAGACATGTAAATACCTTTGAAAGTAGCAATATCAACTCTGGAAATATCTAACCTACTACAATAAAAAAGTCTAGAAATTAAAAAATAGAGTATGAAAATGATTATCTGGTAGATATTGCATCAATTGTGACCTTTCATGCCCCCATGCTTAACATTAAGAGAGAGAGTTGAATTTCTAGAGAGAGAGAGAGGTTAAGTTTAAGGGAGTTTTTCTTTTCTTATTTTGAGTTTAGGTCTACCAACTGGTTGTTAGAGATTCTACTCTTTTAACCAAAACATCATCATCAATAGCTAACTATCTCTCTCAGTGAGATGAACATATCATTCTTTTAAAAAGAGAAAGAGGTCAAGAAAGCAAAACTTTTGATAGTGATACAAGTCCATTGAAGCAAGAAAGAAAGATCATATTATAGCTGCATATATACACACATGTATGTATATATAGAAAGTGTGTAAGAGGAGAGAGAAATTTTCTTGATAGTAAATTTTCATTTTTTTTGGGTTTTTCTTGCTTTTCTTGATAAAGGGTGTTCATATATTTCTGGGGTTTTCATAAAGATCAACACACAAAAAAGATCAAGAAACTATACATATATATTTTTCTATCTATATCTATATGCATATGTAGATATAGAGAGTGAAAGGTGAGTTCACACGTGTGTATTGATGGGAACCACTAAAAGATTTTTATAAAAAAAAGGGTTACTAAATATATGATTTTTGATATTATTTGATTGATGAGATGATGATATATATAACAAAAACATCATCATCAAAATATTCATTAAATTTTCAGAAGTGATATATTATAGCTTCTCTCTCTTACTACTGTTGGTCTGAATTACGGGCAGTACGGGCAGTCCCATAATAATATTTTGAATTTCGAGAAGCTAGCAGCTTATGTAAATCTGGTCTTGGGATCATCAGTTTGTGTATGAATTCATGCTTTTTGTATCATCAAAATGAAGCTTGTTTGTTCCCCACAACCACACAGCCATTACATAATTTCAGGTAATATTTTATATATTATTAGTATTTGGAAAATATGAGTTCTAATATGTTGACTTTTTATTTTCTTGCTTGCATAATCTATATGGTCATCAAGAACATAAGTTTCTCAAATGGTGTATCTTGATTTTTATGAAGCTCTTTCTGTTTTCTTTCTTGAATTTATTTATGATATGTGTTCATATTGATAGTGATCAAAATTTAGTAAACAAAAAAAAGAGTATAACTTGGTTTTGTCTCAACAATTTTTTATATAAATGTTTTAAAGGTTCAATATGAATTAAGGGGATTTTCATAAAGTGTTTGTGATTAGTAAGGGTTCATCTTGAAATTCATCAAATTTTAGTGATATTGCATAACTATCATATATGTGTTTTTATGACTCATTATAAATTATGGGCATTTTCATTGAAGTGTTTAGTGTTTTAATGCCTCATCTTGAAATTGATCAAGTTTTAGTGAAATTATATAACCTCCATATAAATGTTTCAAAATTTTATCATGAATTTTTTTAAAGGTCATTTTCAATTTTTCATACAAGCTAGGTTTTTGTCTCTTCATATGGGTTCTTCTTGACATTGATCATTTTTTAGTGTAAAAAACTAAAGAATACTTTGTTTCTGATATTTCCATATAAATGTTTCAAAAATTCATCATAAAGGGTATTTTGGTAAATTGAAAATGATTGGAGTGTTGTCTACAAATTTACCTTGTTTGATAGCAGCAAAACAAACAGGGAATATCTTTAGGCATACATGTGAGGTTGTGTACACAAACAAACATCAAGTACTTGTTGCTTTTATGATCATGTCTTCTATCCACCATTAATACTTCATCTTCTATCTGCTTTCTTTGTTTTTTGTGTGAATGTTTCATAAAGATTTAAATTTTTTCTTTTCTTACCATTTTTATGATTTGAGTTTCGGGTATTAACTTTCATGCTCAGTGTTTTGTTGCAAAAAAAAGCTGTAGTCATTGAATTAATCCCGAAGGTACATTTTGCAAGAATGTACTTTGTACAAAAACCATAAAAGTGTATGTTTCTTCTTTGTATGTTATGTTATGTTATAATTTGTTTTAGTTCTTATGAAACAGTATCATTCGAAGGTTTAATTTGTAACGAATGTTAATTATCATGCTTCAAAGTTTAGTCAACTTCGGGTTTGCTAAATTGACTCTCTAAACCTTCTCTGCGTTTATATCGGCCAGTTTTAGTTAATTATTCGTCGCAAAGATCCAAATTTCTTACAATCTTTGATGACTTCAGTCTAACGTTTTAAGCTATTTTTTGTTTGTTGTAGATACTTGTTATTCATAC
>LBNU01017628.1:0-14328 GCA_014162995.1 Artemisia annua
ACACTTTGACGGCGTCAGGTTATAGAGGCTGACGCCGTCAGCTCGCCGCCATTAGGTTTTTTGGATGGCCTAGATCCACTTCTGACGCCGTCACTCTCTATTACTCTCTGGGCCGTTACTCTTTAACTCATAACCTGACGGCCTATATCATTTAAAAAAAAAGAAACGCATATATCATTTAAAAGCTTGAATAGCTCAACAATAACTTGTTCGAGTCTATATAAGCTCGAGTTCGATACGTTAAACATTTTGTGCTTAGCTCGTCGGCTAGGATTGAGTTCGAGCTCAAGTTACTCGACAAAAACTTGACTCTTTTATACCTCTGATTTTTTGTTTAAAACGATAAAAATATCAATAGTTACGAAATACAATAATTTGTTATTATCTTTCAAAATTTAATAATCCACATGATGACGTGGGATTGCGACAACGCAACAGGTTTTACCTCTCAAGGGATATTGAGAAGCTTGCAATCCCACCAGGCAGTGTACCTGGTCGGTGTAGTATAGTGTAGTGGTATGTACGGGGGATTGATCGTTCTCTCATAGGGAATAGTGTTCGTTAGGATAGAAAAACTACTCTAATAGGTATAAAGGTGAAGGAAGATTATTTTTGTATTTTTTTATATTTTATGAAAAGCAAGTAAAATTTCGGGTATTGGAGGAGTGGGCGGAATTAGTTGCTAGTCAACTAACCCAAAAACTACAATTGCAATAAAAATAAAATAACTAAACTATTGTGGTTGTGAAAACTTATATGGAGACAAATGTGTTTACTTAGACTTCCTTACTCCCTAACTATCTTTTACCGGTTAATTGGTGTATGTATTACTTGTGTGGATGACGGGTGTATTCCTTAACAATTCATGGGGTGGCATACATATCTCCCCAATTCTATGAGCTCTTATCTCCTCCTACAACCATGCGTACACATAATCATAGGGATTGTAAACAGTGGCTCATGCGTTAAATACTACCTTAATAACCTAGTATGCCTTAGTTACATGTTTCTTAAGACGTTCAAGCATGTTACCATATAGGAGTATTGCCAGTTTTCTTAAGCCTAACATTGATGAAACATTCATCCCAACAAAGTAATAACACACCAATCAACCAATAATTAATAGTTAGGTTTCATTAAATCTAAGCAAACACAAGAAAAATCTAGCCTAGCATGTTAATTGAAAGACAAGCATAAGATATAATTAACCAACACATAGACATATTGATTAATTTAAGTGAGGACTTATCTTTAATTGAACATGAAGGTTTCAAGGGTGAAAAACCCTTGAAATTACAGCTAAAATCGTCTTTAGGGTTTATCCCAAACTTGTACCAAAAGTTCCACCCTAATGAATGAAAAATAGGAAAATATATATAGATTTTACATTCTGACGGCGTCAGGTTATAGGTTCCGACGCCGTCAGCTCGCCGTCATTAGGGTTCTCGGATGGCCTAGATTTACTTCTGACGCCGTCACCCTTTAAATTGCTCTGGGCCGTCACTCTTTAAGTTAACACCTGACGGCCTACATTCTTTAATACCTGACGCCGTCAGGTGAAAACATCTTGTTTTCTTCATAGGACGTCTAGTGTAATCTGACTTCACTCCTTTGTCAACGTTTGCTGACGGCGTCACCTTGCGACTCTGACGCCGTCAGGTAGGAAATCCAGCTTCTTTTGAGACTTTGTCGTTTTCTTCACTTTTATGCTCCAAAAACGTCCAAATATGCATGTTTTTCAGAATTCTTCTCAAAATACCTAAAATGACAAAAGGAACGATTTAGGGCAATATTTGATCACATTTACTCGAATTAGAGCTTAAATGACCCCTTAAAACGGGTACACTTTTCGTCTCATCACCACATAACTAAACATGTCATAACTTTACAAAAATCCACATCACCAATCATTATTCAAAATGACATAACTTTAGACCGAAAGTATTGGTAATGCTCAAACCATCCTCACACCATTTTTCATGCGTGACACCGTTATCAAACCAAAGCTCAAGCGTGAGCAATGCAAACAAGAAAGAATAAGGGTGACAATGCTTTGTGCCAAATGAGGTGTTTTTATTATATTTTATTTAGTTTGTTAGAACATGGGGTAAGTTACCCCTAAGTTATAACTTAACTCACTGTCACGTCAGCGCCACATCAGCTTTTACCTTTTAACCTTAACTCATGACTTTCCACCATGGTAACATAACTTACCTATAACTCACCTTCACCCCAATTATTTTCAATTTAACCCCAAATTTTAGCAAATATTTCATTTATTTAAAACATAACATTAATTCAAGCAACACATTACATTACGAAATTTAAAATTAAAAAAAAATAAAAAATAAAAAAAAAATAAAAATAAAAACGCTACTAAAAAAAGTACGAAATAAATAAAACACAACATCACATAATTATTCATTCTTGACGAGGAGGCAACCCAAGTTTCTTGGCGATTCGATCCTTTTCCATATTAACCAACGCCACATACTGTGGATCTTTGCCGGTAGTGTCGAACATCAAAAATTCTAACTCCCTCAATCTTTGTTGTGTGGCTTGGTTTTCTGCGGTCGCCTGATACGCCCTGGCTGCATCTTCACGTTTTGACCGATACTCTTCGCGCATAATCTCCCTGAAATTGAACGAAGAAAAGGAACCACCGGTGCTAGCCGTGCCTCCGGTGCTTGTCGTTGTCTCGGATTTTTGTTTCTGGAAGCCCGCTTTTTTCCAATGGGCCGTGGTTCTTCATCATGACCAAACAAAGCCTCGTTTGTTTGGCTTGGGACATCGCCGGTTAAATCAACCGCCGCCGGCGCGTCCCATTTTTGATGTTTACGCAACACGCTCCAAGCCTCTTTTTCTCGATCGGGCTTTTACAATGAAAACATGTATACCCAAGAGACGCCATAAGAATTAAATAGATAGAGGGTAGAGGAATAAAGAATCAAAAAGGATAGAGGGTAAAGATGAATATTTTTGGGTTTTGAAAAACATTTTGTACAAATAAAGAAGGAAAATCATTTTGTTGTTTTTCTTTTGTTTTATTTTCTTTTTGTTAACCGTTACGTCAACTGAAACCGTTTTGCTTTATGGGCTAATCGGGAAACAATTGATTTCACGATTACCTTTTGTTGTGAAAGCTTATTAGGTTTACAACCGCCCTCCTTCAACGGAAGACGGAGGATGTTTATTATTTTTTTTTTGATGTTTTTGTTGAATACTTGGTGACAAGTATTATTTTTTTTATTTTTTTATTTATATTAGAAACAAAGAGAAAATATTTTTGTGTTTTTTATGTTTTTATGCAAGCGATAACTTCTTGCGAAGGTTCTACAAGACTAATCGTTAAAACCTTTTACGAGACTTTCGCACACAGCCTCCCCGGCAGCGGCGCCATTTGATTCGTTGTGTTTTTGTGTCAAAACGATTTATCAAAATATCAACAAACGTGAGGTCAATGTTATCGTGAAACAACAAGACGTGGAGAAATACAAGTAAACCTTTTAGGAAAAAGATTACCTCATAAACTCGTGAAAGTGATATTTATTTGTGAGACCGGGAAGTGATTTCCCGGGTCGTGTCCCAACGAGGAGTGAATGGAAAGATATCGCGAAAGGTTCGAGATTAAAATGCTTGTATGAAAGGATTGAGAGTTTATTTGGTATTGTAGAACAACGGGAAATTACAAATAACGAACGAGAAATAAATTAACAAAAGTAAACTAGGAATTCAAACAAGAAATGAAAATTAAAACTTAAGAACTACTTAAAATTCTACGGGAATGATAATAGGAAGCTAGGGAACCCTAAAACGTAGTCTAAGTTTAAAATCGTAAAAGTTAATCTAAGAAGAACGTACACGCGCCAAATAAAACGTGACTTTTAAGCTACACTAGACCTACGGGCGTAAAAATGATTTTTCTACGATTCTAATGATGAAAGAAAATTTCTGAAAAAGAAAAATATTTTTTTAGCTTTTTTATTTTTTATAATTAAAAACTAAATTAATAAAATAAATCCTAGAAAAATAGTACCACTATTTAGAAAATGATGAAAACTTTTATACAAGTTTACTATCTATTAAAGAAGCTGGGAAAAATAAAAAAAATTGAAAAGCAGTTACAAATAAGCAGTAAATAAGCAATAATAAGGGCTGAATTATAATAAGCTAGTAAACAAATCTACAATAAATATTCAATGAAAGGGAACCAAACAAGAAAGTAGCATTAGAGCAGCTGGGAGATTCGTGGTGTTGTGTGTCTGAGTGTATCAAGAGGTCACGGGTTCGAGCCCTGTGACACTTTTTTTTGGAAAACATTTTTATTTCTTTTTGCTAAGCCTTTTAACAACAACAAAACACAACTTTAACAAAACCACTATTGCTGAAAAGCTAAAATCTAGTTTAATCAAACTAAAAATCTCAACAGTAAGGATTTTGCCAAAATTAAATCTTTTGAAATCTCAAGCTAGCCAAAAGGATATAAACTAAATCCACTACACAAGCCAAAGCAAGCACGACACACATACTAACACGCTCAACTGAAAACTAGCAATTGACACCTAGTTAAAACAGCAATTAGAATCAATAAGCTCAAGTAACCAATAACAAGATAGCATTAATAATCAACAAGCTTGACCAAGGCAGAAACAAGGATCAAACAACAAGAATGACGCAAAAACACAAGCTGAAGCTAAGCTCAAAGATAAAAATTGCAAAAAATACAAGTGACTAAACTAGTAGGCCAAATACAATCATACCAAATTTGCACTTATATGGGACTGGTTTATGGGGAATTTGGTCAGATTTGCAGCAGGCCTTGGGGGGGCTAAATGACTATGAGAAGCTATCTAGAAATAAGCTCAACCTGAAACAAGCTCCAAAAGTTTATCACTACACTACAAGCTAAGCGTAAAACAAAAATCTAAATCTGAATCCTATTCTAACTATCCTAAAATTTAGAGTAAAAAATGCTTGGGAGGCCAAATAAGCGCAACAAATAAGCTACTAAGAAGATGCTAAAAGCTACACTAAGGGGGGAATAAGCAAAAGGCAACTAAGGGGAGACCTAAAAAGCTAAAGGAAACAAGAATTAAGCAGTTACTAACACTAAAAAGCACTAAATGAGGCTAAAACACACTAGGGGCTGCTGAAAAAAAGAAAACAAAAATGACTAAAGAGGCGTTTTGNCTGGAAAACTGAAGAGCGGTGTGGACACCGGTTAGGTGGGGTAGAGACAGGCAAAGTTAGAATCAATAAGCTCAAGTACACCAATAAGGGGGGGGGGGGGGGCAAGGGATAGGGGGGGCGAGTGGTAGGAATAGAGGGGTGGAACAGAGCTTGACCAGGGCAGAAACAGGGATCAAACAACAAGAGAGTCGCGAAGAAAACACAGGCTGGAAGGCTAGCAGGTCAAGAGGATAAAAAGTTGCAAAATACGAAGTGAGGCTGAGAACTAGGTAGGGAAATACGAGAGTCATGGACCAAGAGTTGGTGGCACTTATAGGTGGGACTGGTTTATGGGGAGAGTGGGTGGTCAGGGAGGTTGTGTAGCAGGCGTTGGGCGGTGAGGAAGTGACTGATGAGGAAGCGAGTCGTAGAAAAGGTAGAGGCTCACGCGTGGAAACAACGTCCAAAAGGTTTAGGTACTACCAGCTGGCGCGCGGGGAGACAAGGGGGCATAGGAGGGGCGGTAAAACAAAAATCGGGTAAATGGTGAGATCTGGTTCTGAGAGGGGACTAGTGCCTGGAAAATTTAAGAGTGAGAGGAGGAGAATGCTTGTGGAGGCAAGGAGGAGCCGCAACAAATAAGCTACTAGAGGAAGATGCTGAGAGAAGCTAGACTAAGGGGGGGAATAAGCAAAAGGCAGACGTAAGGGGGAGAGCCTGAAAAGGAGCGTAAAGGAAGCAAGGAGTGACAGTATGAACATAAGCATTACGAAACGACTAAATGAGGCTAAAACACACTAGGGGCTGCTGAAAAAAGAAAACAAAAATGACTAAAGAGGCGTTTTGGGGCTGCAAAAAAAGCTGTTATAAAAATTCAATAAAAATAAAATAAAAATATCAGTAACTAGAATACCTACCAAAGACTAACTGTACCAAGTTTTGGGTAAAACGGACTTATAACGAAGAAATGAAAAATCAAAAACTTTGGTGCTGTTGGGCTGTTTTTTTGACAGCAAAAAGTGGGTGAAAATGGGTGAAGTTTGACTGAAAACAGTAAACTACCAGGTTGTGAGATGTGTTATATCCTATTGTGACCTAAAATAAATCATGTATAACAACTAAAGTGCCTAAACCAAAGATCTAAGATGCCTACTAAAAAAAAGATCAGTTGAACCTAAAAATTTTAGGAACTAGCTACAAATCTTTTAAAACTACTTAGAACTAACAAATTTTACATGAAAATGGTTACTAACTACGAACTACACCTAGTTCAAATCGAAAAGAGTGGACAAAACAGTTTTAAGTGCTAAGAACTCCTGGTGCCAAACACTCTATATATTGGGTGTTTGAGGTTTCAACTACAAAAGCAATTTTCAATCCCAATTACAGTAAGATGGGCGTGTAATGAGCTAATGTAAAACATAACAAGTAAATGACAAGTGATAATAAGCAGTGGATAACAAATAAAAAGCATAAGCAGTTTCAAAAAAAGGGCATACTACAATGAACATCAGGTAAAAAAAAACTCAATTGCATTGATTTTAAAAGTAAAGAGTACATAAAACTTTAAAAAAAACTAAGTAGACTAAAGATCTAAACTAAAACCTACTGCCACAATTGGCTACATCATAATCTATTTATACTACAAATTTAGGGTTTCACTTGGCTTTTGTCCTTTTCTGCCTTGTGCTTCCTTTGTGAGTGTAAACATCATAAAAGACCAATTTTGTGCTTCTTGGAAGAAATCTCAGCCCTAGGATTGATTTAAGATGATCTCATCCCTTGAACTTGATTTGGCGCCCAAAAATGTCGTGGATGGATGACATGGCAGTGGTATCTTGTGACTTCTTCATTGGAGGAGGTGAGATGGGGCTCTTTTGAGGAGGGGATGCGTGTGGCAGGTTAAAGCTTGGAGGAGGTGAGATGTTTCATGGGTAATAGCAGGCAAAGTGGGGAAGAAGGTGAGTTTGGCTGTTTGTTTGACCTGGAAAAAAAAACGTGTGTGTGTTATTATTGAGTTGGGTTTTTGGACTTGGTTTGGGGATTGGGTTATGGTTAAGTGTGTGTGAGTTGGGTTGGTTTGTGTAGTGGATTTTGGCAGTTAATGGATTTGGATTTGGTTAAGTAGTAGTATTAGTTTAGGGTACATAAGGTTTAGGTAATTTGGGGTAATTAGGTTTAAGGTAAATGGTAAAATTGGGTTTTGGTTTCGGGTTTGTTTTTTTTTCAAGCTCACTCCAATGCCATATCCCGGGGTTGATTTCGACTCCGTCTTTGTTTTTTTTTTTTGTTTTTTTTTTATTCTTCAATAAATGCTCTAAATGGTGTCGAGTCGGTTCGGTATTGTTCCATTATGCTCCGTTTTGCTCATATTTGCCTCGTTTTCAATCCTTTTGTACCTGTAATACACAAAAACACATTCCAAGGATATTTGTAACATTATTTGATCGTTTTCAAGTGTTTTTGATTGTTTTGACTCGAAAATTGGACGAAAAGATATGTGGAAAAAGGCACATATCAAATCCCCCACACTAAGCAATTGCTAGTCCCTAGCAATTCAAAATTTAAGAACAACCCATTTTGAAAATTTAATGGATTTGATGTCTCTTTACCAGATAGCCATTACTTCTGGAGTAGCCAATGTTTTAGTGTGAACTAAGGTACATTGATAACCAAATGATTTTAAGCAAACCATCAGCTGTCAACGGATTTGATTTGTCTTTACCAAAAGCCGTTTGCTTCTGGACTAGCCAACTCTTTTGATATCATCTTGGTGAGTTGATTACCAGTTATGGTTTTCCACTGCCTTTACCACAAGCCATAGCCTTGTGGGCTAGTCAACTCTTNATAACTGATGTCTCCACATGATAACGAATCGTCATCATTAGAATCGGAGAACATCTCATCATGATCTTTTGGGAAGATAAGAGGAGGAGGGATATCACACAAATGCTCGAGAATTCCCTGTGACTCTCTTGGGATTGGGACAAGGTTCTCAACACTAGACTTTATGAATACGTCTGATTCCTTTGCAGGAATTGTATCAAGATGCTCGTCCCCCATGTTCAGTGAGTTAGTGGGAACCTCGGGTGTGATAGAAACAGACTGAGGGAGTTGAGAAGGACTAGCATACATGGATTCTATATTTTTCATGTGTTCTTCTGCTAGCAATTCTTGCATACTTTTATCTCCCTGCGATTTTTGGATTGGAGGGATGCCAACTGATGCACTCGATGAATCTTTGTAATATTCCTTCATTTGAATAGAATCTTCATCATCACTGTCATCAGAAATGAAACGGAATTGAGAGCTTGATCTGGCTGCTTTTTCTGTTGCAATTGATTCCCTAACAGCTTTTTCAAAGACATCATAGGAATCTATTTTAGCAACCTGCTCTTCAGTCAATAATTCCGCCATGGATTTCTCATGTGAATTTAGAATGAATGAAAATTGCGGGGGTAGGGAATTGTCAAAACCAGAAGGTTGGCATTGATAATCATTATGAGGACCCCCACAATATGCACAAGAAATACTCGGAGCATTATGAAGTGTCGTAGCATTCAACTCCTCCTCCAGTTCTTTTAATACCTCAAGAACCTTTAGATAAGAGTCTTGATGAGTTTCCTGAGGAGTTTGAGTAATTTNACGAACCCTCGTTTGGATTTGAGGAAGAACCCGCGTATGGGTTATTCCACCCACCACCAAGAAGATTCGTAAACGAGCCGTCGTTGTTGTTGTTGTTGCCGCCCGACATTTTTTTTTGGTGATAATAGAAGTGTATTGTAGATTATAAAGAGTAGTTAAAGTGTGAAAAAATATTGTGTGAGTGAATGTGTATTTATAGTTGTAATAAAATGGGGTTGAAATTTTATTTTATTTATTTATTTATTTATTTATTTATTTTTTAACTTTCTAGCCGTTTACGACGGTTATAATTTATAGGGGTTGAAGTGATTTTTTTTTGAAAACCGAGGCTAAAAGTAGTCGTTATAAGGGCTGCTTTTTTTTTTTTTTTTTTTTTTTTTTTTTTTTAATTTTTTTTTACACAAGCTGACATTTAACGCACGCTATGTGCTTGACTCGCCGAGTTAACACACAACTTCACTTTGGGGCCGGTAAGTTAACGCACCGCGTTAACTTGGTGCGTTAAAGTTTAACGTGGGGTGCTACGTTACGTTACCACATGCTCTTAGTGTGTGTGGGGTATTTTGTGATAAGTGAGATATGTTTGTATAAAGCAATTATTTT
Source organism: Artemisia annua (assembly GCA_014162995.1). Lineage (NCBI taxonomy): Eukaryota > Viridiplantae > Streptophyta > Magnoliopsida > Asterales > Asteraceae > Artemisia > Artemisia annua. The sequence goes on from LBNU01017628.1 coordinate 9,418, forward strand.
AATGAAAAGTGAGAAGAGTTGTGACCATTACAGATGAAAAGTTAAAAAAAAATGAAAAAAAAAAGCTAATGATGAAAAGTTAGGAAAAATTAAAAAAAGTAAATGACGCTGAAATAGAAAGTAATGGACCATTACATATTTGATATTTCAGGCAATAACAACTCTCAGTGACCCTCATTTTTTCTGTCATATCAGCTTTCTCTTTCCTACAACCTACAATCGAACTTTTAGGCACAGTAATACAACCTACACTACAAAAAACATACCTCAGAAAAATTAACTTTTTTAATTAAATTAAACACACCACAATACAAATATGCTTTGATGACAGATTGTTCTAATCGATTGGGACATCAACCCACTTCTTATTCGACCGACATCAACCCCCATCTCCAAAACAAAGGAAACCCCTTTCAACTCACTCCAACCCAGTCGGTTGATGTATTATTGCGAGCAGCCTCAACAATTTAGTACTAACTCACCAAAAGCTACAACAAAACATACCGTAAATGGTTGGTGAATACAATGTCCTTAAACTCCAATAATCCAAAACACATGAAACCATTTAAAAACTCATAAGTAACATGTCACAACATCTTTAATCCTTCCAACATCACATGCATCCCCTCTTTCCACCTCATCCATCCATATGCTCCCCTCTCCCCTCCCTTTGATTCATTCCACACTCTTCTTATTTTCTTCATACAAGAAAACATATATACCCTTTACTAAAAGTGGCCTCTTACTAAAATCCCTTCAAATTCACTCAAAAGTTCAAAATTTTCAAAACTAAAACCAACCAATGTCATAATTTCCAAAACCCATTAATAAAAACCAAACTTTTTTTCAAAACCCCAATTTTGAAAAATGTCAAGAAATGGTACTAATCGGGCCATAGACGGGTTGATCCCGGGTTACGGGAAGATCCGTAAAAGGGGTTGTTCATCATCACCATCTTCATCATCTAAGCTTCATAATTACAGATTTAAAAGAGCTATTATGGTGGGCAAGAGTAGTACTGCCCGGGTCGGATCCGGGTCAAGATCTAGTACTCCGGCGCCGTCATGGAGGATGACACCAAAATCTAAACTTGGTGATGTGGGTTCACCTGGTTTTGGCGGCGGAGGGAGAGTGTCGGCGCGGAAGCTGGCGGCTACGTTATGGGAAATGAATGAAATGCCGTCGCCGCAAAATTCGGAGCGTACGAGGAAGAGTAGTGGTACGAGGTTGCACCGGTCGGGTTCACTTCCTCAACGTCTGTCTGATCCTTCGCATAGTCCTCCTGTTTCCGAGGTTTTTTTTTTTTTTTTTTTTTTTTTTTTTTTTTTTTTTTTTTTTGTTGTTGTTAATAAATATATATATTTTTTAGTTTGATTTGAAATTATTCCGTTATAAGGTTGAAAATAATGGTTACAAAAAGATGAGTTTGGTGAACTTTTATTTTAAATTTTATGGTTGGTTTTTTATAGTAATAGTTTGTTTGAAGATGTCATTTTCGTTCCAACGTTACATTGGTCGAGGATGACGATAGTTGGAACTTGGAAGTATATATATTATTGTCATTTTCAATTTAATAAGCAATTCAGTAGAATGACTATTTTAGTTATATTAAGAAAATGTGATTGATATTATAATTCATAAGTCATTTTCATCTCTATTTAATGACGTTAAGTGATTATTGAGTTTGGATAATACGTAGTACCAAATAAAGTTTTATGAGGGTGGTTTGGATTATCTCTTAGCGAAAAGAACAATTAGTTAGAAAAACGGATCGAGCATTTTGCATATGAGTGCAATTGGTTTTGTTTTTGTATGTAGAAAGATTCTTTTTTCTTTCATTGGTTGTTCATGTTATTATGGTTTTGGCAGAGGATGGATCGATCTGGAACAGGATCTCACCGTAGGATTTCTCTGTCTCAGAAACCACCTAGGCTCGAGGACCACAATGGGGAAGTTTATGATTCTCTTAGCAACGCAAGTTTAATGGAGGTAAACACTATGTTTATTCACGGTTCATGTTTCTCGTTTCTTAAATATATCAAAACATAAATATATTCGTATATATCAATACATACAGATTGAGACTAGATCTCGAGCTCAAACTCCCAACGCTTCTGTAAACAGCATTAAGCCACGTTTAAAAGAAGTCAGTAATGCTTTAACAACATCTAAAGAGCTTCTTAAGATTATTCACAGAATGTGGGCCCATGATAATCTTCCATCATCCAGTATGTCGCTTATCTCAGCCTTACATACTGAGCTAGAGAGGGCCCGCCTTCAGGTCAACCAGGTCATCAAAGACCAGCGTGCTGACCAAACTGATGTCAACTACTTACTAAAACGCTTCGCTGAGGAAAAAGCATTGTGGAAAAGTAAAGAAAGACGTGCAATTGAATCTGCCATTGAATCCGTTGCTAATGAGTTGGAGATTGAGAAAAAGTTAAGACGACGATCCGAAAGCTTGAATAAAAAACTTGGGCAAGAGTTAGCGGAAACAAAGGGTTCTTTCGCAAAAGTGTTGAAAGAACTCGAGAGTGAGAAAAGGGCACGTGAGATTATGGAACAAGTTTGTGATGAGTTAGCGGGTGATATTGGAGAAGATCGAGCTGAAGCTGAAGAACTTAAACGGGAGACTGTTAAAGCTCATGAAGAAGTTGAAAAAGAACGAGAAATGTTACAACTTGCTGATAAACTAAGAGAAGAAAGAGTTCAGATGAAACTAGCAGAAGCTAAGCACCAATTTGAAGAAAAAAACGCTCTTGTGGACAAATTAAGGAGCCAACTTGAAGCGTTTCTTGGAAATAAAGTAACGGGTAAGAAAAAGGGTCGGAAAGATGAAGATCTAATGATGTATATGAATCGAAGTGATTTTGGTGGGACCCGGATAAATGAAGAGCACGACGATGGAGAAGTTGATGAAGAAGATTCGGGTGAGAGTGATCTTCATTCCATTGAATTAAACATGGATAACAATAACAGGAGCTTTAAATGGAATCATGGTCATAATAATTATAATAAAGATTCAATTGATGATGAAATAAAATGGAGGAATTTGGTTAACTCAAAAGCATCAAGAAGAAGTACTTCTTCAATTCAAGAAAATTTTGTTGAAGTTGAAAAGTTAACTCCAAGAAGAAGCCATGGGGATGATTTGCTGAGATATAAATCTGTCAAAGGTCTCAGGGACCGGATTATGACCAATCTGAAACCACAAATGTCAAGAGACTTTGACAGTTCGGGTCACGGGAGCGGGTCAAAATCAAGAGGTGAAATCATTAATGGTAGACGATCTAAAAAGTAACTTCAATTCCAAACCCGTTTGTAGTCAACCGCTACTCCTAATAACCATCCTAGATGATTGTTATTGCACAACCAGGTGCTCTGAAGCTCATTCTAAGAAGATCAAGATGGGTAAGAAGTTAACTTATTTAATATTTATTGTGTTGAACACACCAAAACCTTGAGTTTGTAGTATACAAGTTTCAAATTTTGTAGAGTTTTGCCAATCCAAGTGATTTTCCCTGTACAAAACCTATGTTTAACCGTAATTATATCATGGTTTTATATATTATGAAGAAATTTGTGATTCTGTTTGCAATTTTGGATTTTTAGAGATGTTCATGCTGCAAACTTGCAATGCAATTTAAAAGGGTGTAAAGAATGTTGGCCAGATCATTAAAGTGCATCCATCAAGATTTTAACTTTGACCAAATTGAAGTCAAAGATTATTGATATTCTTGATGATGTGGGCTCATTTACCCTTTGTATAATTTGTTTTATAATCTTTGTTGTTATCCCTCACCTAGTTTTAATAATTTAGGCACATGCTGTCACCTCTTTGTATTCTTTGTGACTAAAGAATCTAATCAAAGGATCAAATACAAATTAAAGTGTCATGTTTGTAATTATTAAATTGTGGTTGTGTGGGTCATCATCATTTGATTGTCAATTATGAGTTGGATAATTTTAGAAAACTGTTTTTTTTCTTGGTTATACGTAGTATTTTTCTTTTTTCTTATGCTGCTTGCTGACATATTTGAACTTTGAAGCAATGTACACATAGTAATAGTACATGTAGATTACTTACCTTACACAATAAGCTATAGTTTAGGTATTATTTTGGATCCTTACATGAATATCAAGTCTATGCTATGAAATCTTTACTTCTTGTAAACCACATTTGGTTTTATTAGAGTATTTGACTTCGAGTCCATTTCTATATTGGGATCTACAAGTACTTAATTCAAGAACATTATTTTTTCGTGGCTGCAAGTAACGAGTAGGCAATCGTTGAACCGTATATATGGATGTGTTCTTTACTTTATTAACGAGTGATAATAACGTTAAGGTTCTCAAATTACTTTAAATTTGTTTAATGTTACTTGAGATTTAAGTAATGGTAGGGGGGCACATGAGTTGTGTTCACATGACATGATATGATTTGGGTGCCAGGCTGCTAATGACCAGTTCATTCGTTTGGATTAATTTTGGGTCTGTTAATGTCTACAAGAAGACGTTAGGAGTTAGGACAAGCTTCCACTATGATTAGAATAAGGACTGTTTGGTCAATTGCACACATGCTTGTGTGAGGATTAAAGATGTTCTGACATGTTATGAATTATCAAAGGTTTTTATTTTAGTGATTTGGATTATTAAATTTTGAAGGACAATAATAGATTACGTATTCACCAACAATTAAATGTTTTTCTATAGCTTCTATTGAAATAAAATAAGGTTATGTCATGTTGAACAATGATTGGTGTATGTGAATTCTTTTTAATCTTTTTCAGATTGTTTAAAAAGGATGCGGATATTTTACTTGTTAAAAACTCACGCGTGTTACAGAGAGATAAACAGGAGAAATGTAAGATGTAAGTTTGGATAGTTCAGATTTCAATGCCAACTGTTTAA